>JASDQU010227431.1:0-17322 GCA_032191745.1 Picea mariana | reverse complement strand
ATCCCCCCAGTGGCAAACCAAAACCTACAGACACAAGCTTACTAGGGCACCCTGTCAGTTCTCCCAAGCATGGTCAAGTGGGCAAGTGTAAGATCCAAGTAGTTGTTAGAAATAAAAGGAATCAGATGCATACATTCAATGGTTTTGATGATCAAAGTGACACATACCATGCTACCTGAACTAATTACCTCATGGAGCAAGAGCCTTCTCTGACACAGGACCAAGCCGATGGTGATGGATGCTGCTGTTGCTGACAAGACAAAGATGACGGAAGAAAGAAAAGGTGGGCCCTCCAGGGCCATGCTCAAGTCAATTCTTCTCTCGGTACTCCATGTCTAGGACCTGTGGGCCTCGAGACATGATCTCCTAGTTATCCCTGAAAGTGGGGGATAATAGTGACTACAACAAGGAATACATTACAATAGAACCTGGTAAGATAGCAAGCTCCTTTCAAGCTTGTAGCACAGGTTCCAAGAAGAATGCGCCTAGGAAAGTGCACCCTTCCTCCTTGTTGCTCTATCCACTGAAGTGATGCGCCCTACCTCCTCCTTGGCCCAATGAAGAATCCCTTGCACACAATCAACCAGTTGTGTGCCTCGTCCACCATGAACCAAACAGATCTGAAGTAGCACAAGTCCTCCTATTGCCAGATAAGTGTGTGCCCTCCTCCAAGCAATAACCAACACCAAGAAATAATGAGGGTCTAAGCCTCCATAGGTCCTCCATGGATGGAGGCACCCAAGCTTCCCTCAATCAATGCTTTTATTCCCATCTCCATTGCTCCTCTCAAACTCCAAAGTGAACAAATGAGTGAATGAGCCTCCTTAGGCCCTATGTGCCCCTCTTGAAGCATCCATAAGGAAACCTAGGAATGGATGGCTAAGATCACTCCAAGCCATCTCTAATCCATGGTTGAGATCTCACCAAAAGTGTCTCAACTCAAAACCCACTTTGGGTTAAGTTTCCTAAGTTCACTTTATGTCCCCTCATTCACCCACTTAGTGAATAATTAGTCACTTTTGCCTTAAGTGACAAAATTCCAACTTTTTGACTTAAGTGAACTCAAAGTGGAATTAGACATACAGTATAAGGTACATAGTCCCAATGTATTTCCCACTTTTGGTTAGAGACCCAAAACCACAAGGGGACCACTTCCCAAGGTACACCAAAACTCAACACTCCCTCTTACTGAGGAAAGTGTTTCTCACCAAGCCCATCTTGTCTCTAAAGTAGACATGTTTTCCCTTTGACAGGGCCTTGGTGAGAATATCTGCAACCTGCTCATCAGTCGGAATATACTGAAGCTGTATTGCCCCTCGCTGAACCCAATCTCTGATGAAGTGGTATCTAATCTCTATATTCTTCGACCTGTCATGAAATACTAGATTCTCAGAGAGTTTGATACAACTCTGATTATCACAGTGAATGACAGTCGAAGGCAACTCCTGACCAAATAATCCTACCAACAACTTACGAAGCCAAATGGCCTCGCAACTGGCCTGACTGGTTGCCATATACTCTGCCTCGGCTGAACTCAAAGCAATTGACTTCTGTTTTTGGCTGTACCAGGAAACAAGTCCTGATGCCAACCCAAAACAACACCTTGAGGTGCTCTTCTTGTTAATAGCACATCCTGCCCAGTCTGAGTCTGTGTAGCCAACCAAACTTACTCCATTCCCTCTGACATAGTCTAGGCCATAATCCACTGAACCTGCAATGTACCTTAAAACATGTTTTTCCCCGATCCAACGAACACTCCTCGACTCCACCTTGTACTGGCTGAGAGTGTTCATGACAAAACAAATATCTGGTCGAGTGTTGACTAGATACATCAACAATCTGATCAATTGTCTATATCTTGTAGCATCTACCAACTGGGAATCTGAAGCGCTAAGCTTCTTCCAGTTGGTGACCATGGGTGTTGTCATAGGCCTGCAGTCCTCCATCTGAAACCTGCTCAAAATGTTTGCAACATACTTCCCCTGTCCCAGGAAGATGTGACCCTTCGCCTGCCATACCTCCATGCCCAAGAAATAGTGCATCAACCCGATGTCACTCATCTCAAATTCTGATGCAAGACCCCGCTTGCACTCAGCTATGAGATGCTCCTCTCCCTTGATGAACAAATCATTCACATACAAAATGACAATAAGGGTGTCCTCACCTCTAATGATGTAATAGAGGTTAGGATCAAGATTGCTTTTCTCAAATCCCATCTAAAGCAAATGAGTCAATACGCGAATACCAAGCTCTAGGAGCTTGCTTCAGACCATACAATGCCTTTCTCAAAAGGCGTTGTATGGTCTGAGACTCTCTCTCACACGCCTCGAACCCCTGTGGCTGCTCAATGTACACCTACTGCTCAATAAAGCCATTGATAAATGCGGTCTTCACATCCATCTGATATATCCTCCAACCCATCTCTGCGATATGGCAATAATACTCCGAATGGAAGTGTATATCACAACTGGTGCGAATGTCTCATCATAATCAACTCCCTCTTCCTAAGAGAATTCACGTGCCACAAACCGGGCCTTGTGTTTCTCTATGCTGCCATCTGCAACATACTTGGTCTTATACAACCACCTGGAAGTCACAATTGACTTCCCCACTGGCCTCGAGACCACCTCCCATACATCATTGCGCATAATGGAGTCATACTCCTCCAGCATGGCCTCTCGCCAAACCTGTTGGTCAATTTTCTGTGCAAATGAATCGGGCTCTGCATCTGTGATGCTCATTACCATCGACAAGTAGGATCCAAGCCTCTCTGGTGCTCTTCTCTCTCTGAATTGTCTCTTGGGCTCTCCTACATTTTTCTTGGCTTCATTTAGGGCTTGCTGAAACCATCTCGGTTTCCTCTTCCCTGAAGTAACCAAGGGAGAAGTAAGAGCTCCTCGCCCAAGAGTCTCTGCCTCAGATCTAATCTCAACACTCTGAGATCTTGAAGCCTCTGTACCCTCTGCCTAAACCCCTTGCAACCATGAAGCTGAAGCTGTGTAAGGTGACCCTGTCACCCCTGAAATTGGTGTACTAGACACCTGAGGCTGTGCTCCTTCTGAAACATCATTCCGTGTCTCTGCAACTTCCTCAATACTATCTCTCGGCTCGAGAGACCTCCTGAAAGCTCTACCCTCCTCAAATCTAACCTCTTTGCTCACCACCACTCTCCGCTGTGATGGAATGTAGATACGGTAGGCCTTCGAGACCTCTGAGTAACCAACCAAGATCCCCTGCTGGACTGTGGGGTCTTGCTTTGTCCCCTTCTCTGAGGGGACATGAGAGTATGTCAAGCATCCAAAAATCCTTATATGCTTAACATCGGGCCTCCTACTAGTGAAGGCCTCCTCATGAGTCTTCTTCCCCAGAATCCTGTGGGGACTCTTGTTCTGCAGATAAATTGCAACGACACTCGCCTCAGCCCAAAGGTTTAGAGGCAAAGTATGATCATGCAACATAGATCTCGCTACACCTGTAATCGCCATGTTCTTCCTCTTGACAACCCTGTTCTACAGGGGATTGTAAGGCACGATCATCTGTCTTTTGATCCTTGCACGGGTACATAAGTCTATGTGGAGGCATACTCACCTCCATTGTCTGACCGCAAGACCTTGATCCTCTTTCCTGTCTGGTTCTCCACAAGAGCTTTAAACTCTTGGAACCTCTTGAAGACCTCATGCTTGGCCTTCAGGAAATAGATCCAACTCTTCCTTGAGTGGTCATCTATGAATGTGAAATAATACTCACAACCACTCAAGGACATATGAGACATGGGCCCACTCTCATCTGTGTGTACTAAATCCAGTATCCCAGCTGACCTGATGTCACTGTTGAGGAAAACAACCTTGGTAAACTGGCGCACACCCTCTACACACATCCTGATGCTCTAATTTGAACTTTAGCACTCCTGTCACAACCTCTCTCTGCTCTCCAAGAGCCCCATGATAAAGGTGAGCCATCCTCCCATGCCACAACTCACACAAC
Source organism: Picea mariana (assembly GCA_032191745.1). Lineage (NCBI taxonomy): Eukaryota > Viridiplantae > Streptophyta > Pinopsida > Pinales > Pinaceae > Picea > Picea mariana. The sequence goes on along the minus strand of JASDQU010227431.1, from coordinate 13,338 downwards.
TGACTGCTGCTGTCGTTGTTCGCTGCCAAAGCATGCAGGGGCTGAAAAAAAATCTGTATAGTTTCGCATCTCTCAGTCCAATCACTTGCCTTGAGGTGAGATGAGACCCCTTAGGGTGTATGAGGACCTCTGTGCCTCTGAAGGACACCTCAAGACCCCTATCCTGGAGGGTGGAAACTGATATCAAATTCTTTTTCAACCTAGGGATGTAGAGAACATCCCTGAACGAAATGGGTGGCACACTCTCCCTCTGAAAAGTAATTGTGCCACGCCAAGCAACTCTGACTATGGAATCATCACTAAGAGTAATCTCCATCCCGACCTCTGGATCTATGAGGTCGGAGAAATGCTCTCTAATACCATTCATGTGGCTCAAAGCCTCGTTGTCAATATACCGAATGCTAGGTGTAGACTCAGCTGAAGTGCAACAAATAAAGAAGGCACACTCCCTCTCAAACTGTGCCTAGAACTCTGCCTCATCTGCTGTAGCTGCTATACCACCCAACCTCTTCTTCCTGTTGAGACACTATCCAACATAGTGCCCCATCCTCTTACAAACAAAGCACTTCACTTTGCTCATATCCCTCTTCTACCCACCGCCACTCTCTCCCTGTGGCTTGGACCCCATCTTGGGACATTGTCGAGCATCCTTGCCGACCTTCTTCTTGCCCTTTGTCCAAAGAGAAAGATCCTCATCACCCTTAGATATCTGCCGCTATCCTGAAGAGCCAGAGTTGCATCTCAACTCCTCCTGTACAAAGTCGTCCCAAAGTCTCTCCCAAGTAGGCATGACCTCCTAGGCTACAATGCCTCGTACAAATGAACCCCAAGGTTTGGAAAAGCTGTTTAAAGCTGTCCTCACCATAAAGTCCGGATCTACAATCTCTCCGATTGTTGCTAACTCATCTCGAATTTGAGTGAATCTGCCATGGAATGAAGTGACTGACTCTGTCTTGAGCATCTGAATGCTCCTGAGTTTGTCTTGCAGAACCATCTTCCGGTTCTTTTTGGGACTCTGGTAAAGCTTGCACAATGAAAGACATTGTCTTTCCTAGTCAAGTGGGGTATGATGTGGTCTCTCACAACATCACAAATAGTCCTCTTCGCCTTGGTGTTCTTCTTCCTGAAATCTGCATCCAACAATGGAGATGGAGCAAGTGGAGGAAGAATCACCACGGGAGCTTGATCTATATCCCATAGTTCAAGGTCCTCCAAAACAAATATGATCTGGGTCTTCCAAGGGGACCAATTGCTAGCTCTAGCTAGCCTATCCTTTGCCCTCATCTGAGACACTAACATGGCTGTCCACTGAACTCTGCTACAACTGCAAAAGAGCCCTGCCTCACTCCTTTCAACACAGGTGTGAAAAGAGGCAGTCCAACTACAACCTCACTCCTATCAACACAGGTGTGAAAAGAGGTTGTCTAAAATCAGCCTGACTCCTGTCAACACGTGTGATAAGAGGCTGTCCACTAGGTCAAAAACAGTCCTACAAACTGTCCAACAAATCTGCCAACAAACTGTCCAAGAAACTGTTAATAAGCTGTCCCAAAAATCTGCCAACAAGCTGTCAAGAAACTGCTAAATGTATGCTCTAGAAATCAGCAAGTGTTCGCCACCAAGGCTCTGATACCATGAAGAAAACTGAGGTACTATGAAGCTTCCAAAACAGGTCTGTCTTTGACCTGAAATTTGGCTCTATGTTCAATCTCCAAACTGTCCTTTGCTGCTGTTTTAGGACAGCAAACAGTTATGTACTTTTCTGCTCATAAATTTTATTGGTTAAGTGTTCTTTGAGGTGCCCTTGCAAGTGTTTTCGAACCGGTGGTTAGCACATGCAATACAACTCAAAACAAGTAACAATTCTCTAGATCTTTACAACACTGATAAGCTGATCTACACTCTAAGCATGCATGAAAATAGGACACAAGTATTTTTGGTCAACACGACCCTCGATAAAACCCTCTTGGGGAAAACCAGTTTGGAATGAAAGTATTATAATGGTGATCTCAAATAGTGAATACAACAAGGAATACAAAACAATAGAACCTGGTAAGATAGCAAGCTCCTCTCAAGCTGGTAGCACAGGTTCCATGAAGAATGTGCCTAGGAAAGTGCGCCCTTCCTCCTTGTTGCTATATCCACTGAAGTGATGCGCCCTATCTCCTCCTTGGCCCAATGAAGAATCCCTTGCACACAATCAACCAATTGTGTGCCTCGTCCACTATGATCCAAACAGATCTGAAGTAGCACAAGTCCTCCTACTGCCAGATAAGTGTGTGCCCTCCTCCAAGCAATAACCAACACCAAGAAATAATGAGGGTCTAAGCCTCCATAGGTCCTCCATGGATGGAGGCGCCCAAGCTTCCCTCAAACAATGCTTCTATTCCCATCTCCATTCCTTCTCTCAAACTCTCGAAGTGAACAAATGAGTGGATGAGCCTCGTTAGGCCCTATGTGCCCCTCTTGAACCATCCATAAGGAAACCTAGGAATGGATGGGTAGGATAACTCCAAGCCATCTCTAATCCATGGTTGAGATTTCACCAAAAATATCCCAACTCAAAACCCACTTTGGGTTAAGTTTCCTAAGTTCACTGTATGTCCCCTCATTCACCCACTTAGTGAATAATTAGTCACTTTTGCCTTAAGTGACAAAATTCCAACTTTTTGACTTAAGTGAAGTCAAAGTGGAATTAGACATAAAGTACAAGGTACATAGTCCCAATGTATTTCCCACTTGTGGTTAGAGACCCAAAAGCACAAGGGGACCACTTCCCAAGGTACACCAAAACTCAACATAAAATACCTTCTACATGATACTGTTGGTCTATCTAAAGAACTTTTCAAGACCAGGCATATGTAACTTTGCAACGCCAACTTTAAGCACAATGTGTTTTCTAGTCTCATCTATGTTGCTAGTAATGGAAAAGAGTCCCGTGCATTTTATATTCCATTTTTTAACTTGGAAAAAGTTTTTTTTTATATACTCTGGGGTTTGTAATGAAGTCTTTTCTTTTAGCTTCATGATCTGTTAAAGATCAAGCAGAAAACGAGGTGTTAATGTCATGATATCAAATGATAAATCAGTCCTATTACCAATTAAAATAGAACCAGTTGTTCTTAACAGATTGGAATCAATCTAAGCTCAAGCTCTCTGATCTATTAGTAAATTTTTATCCCATGTGATTTGTTGAGTCATAGATGTAAATTATTCTACATTAGCCCAGACATATCCATTGTAGTTGTAATCCCTACAGTAGGTTAATTGATCTTTATGATGGATGTGTTACATCCAAAGAATTCACATATGAGGAATTTCCATGAAATAACCTTTTGTTCTTTGAAATTTTTCATTCATAACTTATGGATTAATTTGCAGAACTGGGACATCTTTTACAATGTGGTTGTTCCTTGTCTACCAATCAGTTTCTAACTTACTGGGTTGCAGGTATGGTGTTGCATGCAGCGGGGCTAATTTTAGCAGTAATTGTACCTGCAGTGTTTGCTTTCTTGAGATTGCTGGTGTCAAATTCAGCTATGAACTGGTACTAGTCTACTTGTGACATGTGTCTGTCTCTGTAGTTTCTCTTCCAAATATTTGGGAGTGAGGTTTTGATCAGAAACACATGGATATGTTGTCTCTCCTCTAAAATGTAGGAGTGATATGTAGAACATTAAATTCCACCTTCGATATTTTATTTTCAGTTAGGATGAGTTCTTGTTAATTATTAAATTAAATCGTTTTCAAACATTTAGAATGTTCCTGCACATGGACTGATAAAAGGTAGATATAGTTTGCTTGCACCAAGTAATAATCATGAGTATGAATATCAATTAGTAGATTCTTTTGTGGAACTCTAAGTTGCATTTTTTTCTGTCAAGCTCCATTTAGTGGACTGTAGAATTTTTTTATCCATTTATGCTTTTCTTCCTTTTTTGTCCAGACAAACATGTTGGGAGACCTTTTCCTATTGTGTAACCAGAACATATTTACTTCTACCTTTCAATTTCTATTTACGATGAAGTCTGGATCTCTTTCTCAAATGCAGGTATGCTCATCCTTGGTTGGCACTGCTTATGTTTGTTCCAAGTGCTCTTGTTGGCTTATTATTGCCAAAGGCAATTTGGAGAGACTCACTAGCTAATAATCTGCCTACCATTGATAAATCTTCTAAAGAGGTAAATCCATTGAAAACCGATGTTTGTGTCTAGCTATTATAAAAAACTAGCAACCAAATTAAATTTTCATGTGTGCCACTGTGCCCCACAGATCTATTTGGACTTCCTTTTTCATTCTTTCTTGCTTTTCCTGATTAATTTTTTCATGCCAATAAAACTGCATATAAGCCCTTGTAATGCATAATCATGCTAATTCAATTCAAATTGTATGTTACCTAAGGGTGCTCAAATCCTTTTTGGTGGCCTCTGAAATGAAGATACATCTTTCATCAGGATGCCATATCTGAAATGATTCTTTAAGGAGTTATTATCTTGTTAAGTCCATTAAAATTGAAAACTAAGGTGGCCCTGATGAAGAAGCTAAGGCAAGCTAGGGAGGAACTAGAACTTGCGTAGGATAGATCAAAAGCTTCAGATTGCTTTTTTCACCCTTTGTCTCTTGAGAAGGTTAAGATAATACCATAATTATCTTCTTCAGGTTATGTTATTAAATGTGCCTCTTTTGTTCGGCTTAGCATGGCCATGCCATAAATATGTATTTATGTATGTATGTATGTATGCATGCATGCTTTATTTCTCTTTATCTAAGGTTGTCCATTGAAATTGCCCGAGGCTGAGCATGTTCTTCGCAGTTTCCTTGTCAGTTGTGTTGGAGATGTTTCCAGAACTTTACAGTATTTCAAACTGGTTTGTGTTTGAAATACATTCTAACTGTGATTGGTCATTTTTTGGTTGGCATGAACAGGACTGGGCAAGCCATTGGGGATCAATTGCCTTTTATGCTACAGTAACTTTAGTAAGCAATTCCTTTTTCTTTGTTCAAGTTTTTTATGATGAGATGCAGTTTGTCTTTTATTCTACATTGTTAATTAATTAACGGAAAGGTTGGATGATTTGCATGCATTGGCCATATTAAAATTAGTCTATTGAAAAACATCGCATTCAAAAAATCCTTTGATAAGCAAGGATCAAGATGTCCAGTGAGTTTCTATAATCTTGAGCTATAGAAATGTCACAAAAGTGTGACAAATGCAGAAAGCGACATGGTGGTGTCAATGACTGTCAAATGGTTAAAAACATTTGAAAATATTAAATTAAGAGATAATATACCAAGTCAGTACAAATATCATTTGTCTCATACGTTGGATGCATGCTTTTTTCATAAATGAGTACAAGGATACATGAGATATGCAATTAAAGAAAGCTATATCTTTTCATGCTATCATACTCCGTTAATTTAATTTAAAGTCTATCAATAATTTCGATGTCTTCTGCAGTTAATGGTGTTACTCATATGGCAGTACTTGCATTGGCTATATATTCACTTTTGGTAGTGTAATGCTAGTCAGTTAAACTACATGCTGAAATTATTAAGAAGTTGATTATTGACTGTTCTCTCTCTCTCTCTCTCTCAAAGAAAAAACAGCCTAGAATTTCCCTTTTCAGCTTTTCCAAAATGCATACCGATACTGCTTGTAGTCAAGGTTAATTCTGGAGGATGCTATAAAGAATGCACCTCGAATATTTATTTTCGGCTGGTATTTGTATCGATGGTTTAATGCTTATTAGGAAAAGAATTCTATGGCAATTGATGATAGCCATAAGTTATACAAGAACACATATCTATCAGCAATGCAAATCGGAGTGTTAATGAGTCGTGAAATAAATGGTAGTTGATGTTGAATTCTGAATCTTTTATGCTTTATGCTTTGCTCTTTTGGATATTTAGACTTGATATCTATGCTTGACAGATAGAACGGAGAGAAATAGAAAGAGAAATAATAACCACCACTTTGAAGACCCACATTATAAGATGCAATACACGGTCCACGGCTGAATTATTTCTACCTGTCATGGTTGGTGCAAAAAAAAAAAATAGAAGTGATGCATATTCACAAAAAAAGAAACGAGTATACAAGACTCTCAATATAGTCATGTCAAGTGAATACAAATCTCTGACTCACCATCAATGGCTACACCTTAAGAATTATATCTACCTTTTGTGTTGATGATATAAGGCTCCCTTGAGATGCCTACAAAGTCATGTATCTTGATCCACATCTAACTGAGTGAGCTTGCTTACCTATTCTTAACTATTACCATCTCCTTAATGGCACATCACATACACATATCAATATGACCTATTACCTTTGTACATACTTATAGCACACTAAAGTTCTATATATGCACCCTCCCTATTGTCTTAGGTGCTAGAGGTGGTCCCTATTTAGAGGCATTTAATCTTTAGATATGTTGCTAGCCAAATTCCAAAGAATCTTCAATTTTTTTAGATACTTTCTATTGTTAATGTTTATACTTTTTTATTTGTATCTCCTGTTAAATAACATTGATTGGCTATTTTCCCCATGTTACAATGAAGTTCAAACATAAGAAAATATGGGAGTGAGTTTTTTATATGAAGAGGAACTAGGGCCAAATTTCAAAGGATGGCATAGGGGAGGGAAAACAGGGATTGCATAGGGGATTATGGAATGCAAAATATGAGGGAGAAACCATCTAGTACGCATCGTCACGATGGGATAATGATTTGGAGTCAACCATGGGAGAAACCATCTAGTTAGAGGCCATTGATGGAACTAGGGCCAAATTTCAAAGGATGGCGTCAAGGAGGGAAAATGGGGATTGCATAGGGGATTATGGAATGCAAAATATGCGGGAGAAACCATCTAGTATGAAACTCCATGATGGGATAATGAGTCGGAGTCAACTATGGGAGAAACCATCCATTCAGATGCCACTAATGAAAATCCCTATTAGATGTGAGGTGGCTTGCCAATGATGATGATGGGCACCAAGGTATGACTACAATCCTAATAGTTTGAATATATGAGTGGAGGTTGAACATTGAAAGGAATCATTCAATCAGAACCCAGGGATGGAAGGTACCATTGAATGTGAGGTAGACTACCAATGAGGAAAACAAACACCGAGGTAGTCGACCTCTAGTTCAACCCCTAGAGCAAATGTGTCGTGGTTGATTGGGAAAAACCCACTGGAAGAAAGAAATGACAAAGTCCCTTTAAACAACATGAGGTAGAAATATGCCAATGCCAGACATGATGATAAAAACAAGTGCAACCATCTACAACAAAATCCAATGACTCAGATCACCCCCCTGAGGTATGATAACCCTAAGGAACCTAACTTGCTTAAAATGAATTTACCCAATTCATGACACAACATCAAACTCTGAGGCTGAAAACATGTTACATATAAAGAGTGACATTGTTCACAAGTAAGCTTTGAACATTTACTTCACAACAATACTTTCTTCTCATATATAGACTCTAGAGTCTAGACACATAGAAAGGTTCTTATGAAAGACCTGTTATCGTCCAAACTAGCAGACCACCAAGGTTCGTAGCCTGCTATGGTAGCAACATAGGGGATAGGTACTCGAGATTCGCTATTTTAAAAATGATTCGCCCAAATTCTATAGAATAAAATTATTTTACCTTAAAAATCGCCAAAATTTATAAAAACTATATAAAATCCTAAGAAATTTGAATATTTTTACAAAAATATTGCCAAACATTTATAGTTGGCATATGAAGGATAAGTAAGATTCGCCAAGATTTCTACATTTTAAAATAAATTTCCATCCTTAAAATCATCCCTAGTACCCAATGTCACCACAACACCTATCCTTCCCTTTTTGAGCCAAACTCCTACACTAAGAGGCTTTGGGAGGCTTCCTGCAAATTTTCACTTTACCACAAAGAGTATCAAGACCAGTGCCTAAACATAGTACACTTGGTGAAGGCAGGAGTTAATTGTTTTAAATGCTTGCTGAAATAAAAAATAACACAAAAATTAAAGTGACCAAACAACAAGCTAACTTACCCCTAATCCTCAAAATAATGACTTAGAAAAGTACACGAAAGAGGGGTGTGTTGACTGTCTATTCAACTAGGGGGTCAACTCCATGTACCATGAAGATATGCATCGACAGATGCAAATAAGTCAAAGACTTTTTGGTTCTACAGAGCATTTTTTGCTCCAGCACACAGTTTTGTAAGTGGGATTTCCGCACCCCTGCATGGGTTAATATTGTAATAGGTCTGCATGGATCATAGTTAGGTCAATTACCTTAGGATTTCTTCATTAGGAGAGTTCCTTTCACTGAGTGCTTTTATCCTCAGGATCTTAATCTGGCCTAACCAGCCTTATTAATTTCCCTTGAGTTTTTCACTCCCACTAGCAATAAATCCTCCAGAGTGGTGAAAGACGTTCTAATGAAGTCATCCTCTGGTAGCTAGTGTTTAGGAATGATGTAAATGACCATGCAAGACAACAAAAAAAGTTTCGTAATTTTTAGTAGAGTCTAGATAGTTTTTTTTTAATTAATTAAAATTTCCTAAGGTTGGGATTTTAATTAATTAATTATGATGAAAAATTGTAAAAGCTAGGTCCTTGGGCTTTTGGTAGGGGTATGTGTACTCAAAAGAAATGGAATGAGACCCCCTACACCCTTGGACCAAGTTTCAACTCAGTCGGACAAGTTTTGTTAGGGTTTTGTCCACTTAGGAGTCTTAGTCATATAAAAACAATTTTAATTGCTAAACCCAAGACATGGGAAAATATCAATTTTGTAATTAATGACCATTTGAGGTAAAGTAAAGGTGCCAATTGATGAGAGAGACCCCACCTAACCTATCCTAACCATTTCCTAACCTTTACCCACTTCCTAACTCACTCATTAATTAAAACTACCTTTACGATTTGCGCCCCCACTTCATGTAAATGAAAGGAACTCACTTAAAGTGAGTCGTGGGCCCCTCCTTGATGAGGTGCACCCTTCCTCCACCTTCCACGTCCCATTTAGGAGTGTGCCAACACACTCCTCCCACACCCCCACGCCTTTACTTTAGAACTCACGCTTTCACTCTATGTAAAATGGAAACATCTTGTTAAAGCAAGGAAACTCGTTTTAAAGGCAAAGCATGGGCCTTCCTGTAACCAATGCGCCTCCCTTATGAGGCCAACTCATCCCCCAACTCACCTCACTTTCCTTTCTCCTCTCAAACCTAAAAGCTCACGCCACCTCTCCATGAGTTGTCTTTTCCCTTGGATTTTTGACAAGTGTTGAAGATCCAAGAGGGGTCTCCTTAGCCTCTCATGCTATTTAAGAGACCTCTCACTCCCTCATTCAAGACCATTCTTTACAGTATTGTTATGCTACCAAATTCTCCATCTCCCTCTCTATCATTGTCTTCTTGCTTTGGTTCATTGGTTCTTGAAGAGCTTGGAGCAACTTTGTTGCTACAACCTCTTCCATTGGATAATAAAGAAATTGCTTTGGAAGAAACTGTGGCGTTCAAGATTTTGTCTGGATGTGCCACTTATTTGTGAGGTGATATTGCTCCTTTCTTTAAATTTTATTGTGACCATTGAGTAGTATTGCTAAAGTAAAACTTTGTTTGCTTGGCTAGGTTAAGTAAAACTTTGTTTGTTGGCCTATATGCATTGTATTCATTTATAATACTAACTTTGTTGTATTATTCATGCATGCAATCCATTATCTACTTTTACTTCACATTTGATTTGGAGTTTTGCAGGTCATCTCAAAGGAGTTGTTGGGATAGGTTCAAGCACGAATCTACCTTTATCGTCTACTAAAACTTCACAAGCTGTTTCTGTTCATCTTTTCTCTTCTTTTCTTATTCTGATTTTGGTATCTAACTTGCTTAGATAGGTCAATAATTTGATACACATTTCTGGTTTTTACATGCGGGAAACTTCTGTTGAAAAACATAAAATTTCCTTAACATTGTGAGTGTGTTGCAGCACAAATCAACAAGCAATAGCTTGCTGATTTTGCGGGTTCTCGCCAGGTTAAGGGTACATGCTGTCCATTTTCGAGCACCACTCACCTCCAAGTACCTCCTTTTGAAAGCGGTAACATTTCTCTTCTTTCTCCTTCAATTTAAACACTGTAAGAAAGCCCAAAGGAGTGTACCCAAGTGTCTTGCATTCTTCTTTTCAGTCTTCACTTTGCAAGTTTAGCTAGTTTAATCGTTGATATCTACATGCGTGCTTAAAGTTAAAATTATCTAGAGTAGATCCAACATAACTTATGCTAGCTTAGAGCCCGTGGAGGCTTAGGTTAAATCTTCACTTTTTCATTGCATGCAAGTTACAGTTTCTTAGATATTTATCTTACACATGCATGCAAATACTGGTTATATAATCTCTTAAGTAATCATGATTTACAATTCCGCAAGTTATTTCCATTGCTTTATGTTTCACATGCAATAATTTCATAACTTAAGGATTTAACTTGCAATCTAATTGTTCAAAGGCTTCAGCCTCTACATTTTTCAATCTTCAGTTTCGACACTTTTTGAGCAAGCTACAAGCACTCAACACACTTCACACTTAGCTCATAGGTTTAATAATTAATTTATTAGACTTAATAGGACACCATTACCAACCATCTTCGCCATTTAAAACGGGGTTGGAGGAAGGCAACAAAAGGTGCTAGGCCGGGGACGGTCTCACGGTGTGCGGCGTCCTTTCCAAGAGTACTTTGATCTTTTGACTGACCTGTGGAGCTAGGGTGGGCCTCGTTGCCTAACTTCTTGAGCACCCAGTAGTCACTTGGTAATTGGGGGAGGAAAGTATTGGGTTGACACTTAGATAAGATTAAAATAAACCGCACTTAACCACCTAATTTAATCCTTGGTCTACAACATCGGCAATTCAATCTTACACTTGCAAGCACACTGATCTCATTATCTATTATTTTACATGCAAGTCATCTTATATGTTGTGGAGTAATTATCTAAGTGGTTACATCTATCATCTGGAACACTTTATTTTTCAAGCATATCATCTATATTGTTGTTCTTGTATTCGTGGTGTTATCCTTCAAGAAGTTGCGCATCCACCTGGAGGCACTCTCTTGACTGGGTCTTGAGTGATTTGCGTTTGTGTGCCATTGATAAGCAGTGCAATAGAGTAAGAGCTATTGTGAACATGCTTGGCTTGATTTGTTGATGGTTGTATCATCTTGAGTATCTTTATTTCTTGCACATTTCAAGCAACTTGTTAGTATTGTATATGTTGTATCTAGTTTAGTCTAACTTCGTATATCTGATATATTCTTTATGTATCTTTGTACCTAAATGTAACATATGTAAACTTGTAACTATCTTGTAATTAATCTCCCCTTAACTTAGTTGACCCCTTGCCCAATCTTAGGCACTAGTCTTAGTTGTCCTAGGAAAAGGCCTGACTATTCATACTTATTTGTTGCATCTTGCATTTGTTGCTTAACATCATAGGTTAGATTTCCCCCTAACCATTTAATCAATTAAAACCAACTCCTAGAACATAAATGTTAATCTCATCTAGTAACTAGGGTCTACCCCCCTTGGCTTCCCTAGGAGTTAGCCTAGATGGAAGAGGTTCAAGTCAAAGTGACAGCGTGGACTTTGAACCTAGGCATTGTGCCTCCGAGGACACACTAAGTGAGTAGGACTTAGCTCACGTTTGCAAGTGTGTATAAGAACGGCAACAGGGTGAATATTCTTACCACTTTTTGGACGATTTGCAATGTGAATACCTTGTAAGAAGTGGCTGAAAATGAAAAGTTTCCTTGCTGTCCTGTTATATCAGACTTGCAAAAACAGTATAATACACAAAACCAATAAGATAATGGCCTTTTGAGGCCTCCTACAAGTGTAGAAATACACTAGATCAATAGATCTGTGGGTTTTAGAGGGTAGGGAAGCAAAGTACAAGTGAATCTTGTGCCCTGGAGTCTTCAAATCAACTGTAAAATCAATTTCCAGCTGGCTGGAAATTATCTTTGCAAAAATGGGGTTCAATTCCCCCTAGGGTCAAAACCCAAAATTTGCTACATCAAATAAAAATGTTTGTTGGGTTGTAGTTTCACTCTATATTAACAAGAAAATAAAAATAAAACATATAAATCAGATCTGGAATGAATACATATGGGTTTAGGAAGTAGATACTTACAATATTTACCCTTTTATTTGTACACAAAAGTGTAGGTCTGAAAGTTTTCTTGGCTGTAATAACGCAGATCTGCACGCTATTTCTCAAGAAAACCCTTGTAAAAGATGTTCAATGAAGCATGCAACTCAAGAGAATATGTATCTTGGGGTAGGGAAGTTCTCAAGAAACAAAAACTCCCAAGATTTACTAGCTTATAAAGATAAAAATGAAATACAAAGCTAGGGTATAATTTTTTTTTGTATTTTTGTAATATAAGACAATTTGAAATATTTGAATTCTAATTGGTTGAAGAAATTGAGAGATTTTACCTTTTACCTTTTTACCTTAAGATGTTTCTTAGTTTGAGAGATTGTGACCCTGCAAGCTTAAGATTGGCCCGGATAGATTTCTAGTCTATTGGGTTTGGAGTCAAAGGACTATCGCCCCCAATGCTAGAAATTTAGCAAGAGCTGGGTTCCTCCTTGTATTTGCTAGGAGAGCTCCTCTATAGGATGGTCTCCAAGATAACCAATCAACTAGTGTCAAAGTGATAACATGCGCCTTGGTTGAAGCTACTTCCGAAGAAGTTGGTTCAACAACTTGGGTGTGTTACATTAAGAGACCACAAAGAAAGGAAGGAGATGAAGTCTATCTGCTTTCTTCCATATGACTATGTAGCCCCACAATGGATCAATTTGTCACCTCCTGCAATTCTTTAAGGAACCCATGTCAAAGCACAATTACAATAATCCAGGACCAAGAAAAACAAACATTATAGTAGACAATCCACAGTGACACGAGAATTGAGTTCCAAAACATGGCATTATGATCTCACAAAGTTTCAACAACAAAAAAAATGAGAGGAGGGGCTAACCTTATATAGTTTTTATTGTAACGACTAGTTTCTACCTCCCTTATAAAATAATAATTGTCTTGGTTTGCTCATCCACAATTGGTTGGAGGCTAAACCATTGAATAATATTTTTTATTACATAACTCCATGATCAAAATAGGATAAATTCCATTTTTAGAATTCTTGACCGTTTGTTTTGTCCACATGAGAGATTCGTCCCACCAAGAGAGAGGTCGTAAGACCTTGAAGATGGTGCGATTTGGTGGAGTAAGTATAACGTTCCACTTTGGGAACAAATTCCCTTTGAAAAATGAGCTAAAA
>JASDQU010227430.1:0-14777 GCA_032191745.1 Picea mariana | reverse complement strand
GAGATCGAGAATCTCCACGGATATATTAGACCAACAACTCCACCAGTAGTGAAGGAGCAACGGAAGGAGGAAGCAGCAATGCAACTGCAAGAGCTAGGAAAACAGGTCACCACGGAAACAAACTTGCTGGATAAAGTAGGGCAACTTTGGACAAGGTTGGAAGAGGATCCACAAGTCCAACACTGGGACGAGGAAGAGATGATCAATGCAATGATCCAAGAACTCAAGCAGTGAAAAAATACCATACCAATTCCAGAACGATTCAAGGGAACGCAAGAGCTGAAGAAGATACAGGCAGAACTTATCACTGTGCAAACACAGAAATAGGAGCGTCAAGCTCAAATAGAATCGTTGCAGGAACAGGTAGCAAAAGTACTTGCGTAGGTAGAAGAAGCCAGAAACCAGATAGCACAGACTCATCTAGAATGCGCAGGACTGATGAGTGAGTAAGTGGTAGCTCAAACAGTCGACACCATTAAGGAGAAAATCATGCAGGCACTAACAAGAGCAGCAAAGTTGCAGGAACAGTTCCAGACGATCACTAAGGAGATCGAGGAAGCACAAAGAAACTAGGTGACTCGTGACGAGTCACATGTTAGTGTTGGGGGCCTATTGGCACCAGGCTGAAGAGGAAAGAAGAACGATCGTGGGAAAGAAAGTGTGCAGAAAACTGAAGTAACAACTGGCAGAAGAGCAGCATGTGCGCATGCAAGAAAGTGTGCACAAAGGAAAGCGACAGCTGGAGGAGGAGGAGCACACGTATGGGAGAAAGACCTAATGTAAGAAGGGTTAGGGTTTTGGTAATATTTTGTAAAAGGCTGAAGAGCCTGAAATGTATAAATATAGATACGAAAGTATCATATAGAGTAGTTCGTTAGTAGTTGTTAGGGATTCTCTGTAATGTTTTAAGCGGTATGAACCGATTTTGTAAGTTGTTGAGCAAAGGAGATACAAGGAAAGGTAGATCTGAGGATTAGATCGTAGGCCATGCAGCTTGGTGCGATCTAGTTCGCATCACATATATCTTACCCAGTTTTGTGGAGAATTGTAAGTGTGAGGCGCCGGAAATGCAGAACTATCATAATACAAGAGCCAAGAGCCAAACCTTTGTGGACGTAGCCCAGGAGGGGGTGAACCACCGTAATCCTCATGTAATGTGTTAAATGTACGCATGTTTCTTCTTTCTTTTAGAAATTGATGGTTAAACTGAATGCATGAGTTAATACATTGTTAGGAATCTGCTTATACTTTGCTCAAATTAAACTGTGGGATATTCGTATGTGAATCCAAGGAATAAGGACTCTCACGTACAGCTCATGGTATCTGACCTTATCAAGAAACCCTTATCCCCTACTTTGTCCTAGGCTGTAAACATCTAATTCTTACAGCCACCCATTTAAATCTATCTCGGGTGAGACTGCGTAGCGCCTTCTGGGCGTTGAGTTGCCTTTTGGTTTACCAGGAGGGATGATAGTTTTAGAGGCTTTGTTGGAACCCTGAATGACATGAACCCTAGGTCAATAACTCAGACAACCCGAGAAGGGAAGCGAGTAACCAACAAACCCCAACCAAGGTTTTTGTATTACCATGCAGGGAGAAATCACTACCCAAGGTATTTCATAGAATTATTCGAATTCGTCGATGATGCAAAATAGCACACAAACCCCTTATACTAGTGAAGAAAACCTTGGCTTTTACTATAATCCTAGTCAGCACACAACCTTTTCCTAGCAACCCGGTGCCAACCAAAATCCAGGTTCTTCTTTTCCTTTAAATTTGTCGCAACCTAGGTTACCCTTTCTAGAAACTCTTCATCTTCCAGACTTGTCAAGGTTTTTAAATGATCCTATTTGTCGATATCTAGGTTGGCCTCTTATTCTGACTAAGTTTTCCTCGGACATACCAAAATTTAAAGGTAATCTTGGCAAAGATCTGGGTGATCATGTTACAACCTTTCACCTGTGGTACTCCTCCAACTCGTTGAACGATGACCCTATCAAGTTTCAATTGTTTCAACACACTCTCATAGGGGGTATTGTGAAGTGGTAAATTGATCTTGATGGATCGAAGTATGCTTACTTTAACAATCTGGAAATGGTTTGCTTAAACCATTTTCAACTACCGCTGAGATACGATGTCGACATGGAGTTGTTGGCCAACTTTGAGTAGACAAAGGTCATCCATATATCTTATCATATCCGAGAATGGATTTGTCAGAAGAGATTTATCAAAGTAAGGGTCCCTCCTGCATTTTTTCTCGAGTGGTTCTTGAAGTCTTTGGTGCCTTGTGTCTCCAAAGACGTCTCAACTTTCGAATTTTTTTCTGAAGAAGAGGCTTTATGAGGGCTCAACAACTAGAATTGATTTATTCTCAATCTGGCATGCTCTACGATATTCTTCCTGACGCACCACGGTCAACCTTTGACTTGACCAAACCAAAGTCTGGGCCTCATGCCGATGGAATAGTAGGCTCAGCACAAAGCAAGCCCACAGATCATTTTTCCAACCAAATGCAATAGTTTTCCATACAACAGAATGTGGCCAACCAAAATTCAAGTACGATTGCCCCCACCATTCACATGTCAAAAGTACATAGTGTGCAAATGACGAACCCCAATGAAAACCATCATTCCAATGGGAAAAGAAAGAGTAAATAAAAGAAGGGTAAGGGGGATAAAAGGGTTGCTAACAATGTTGGTGAGGGAAAAAATGAGAAGAGAAAGGTTAATTTTCTATGTAAGATTTGCACGGATGATCACTTGACTCACCAATGCCCTTGACTTGAGGAAGCCAAAAATATTTTGGCAGAGCAACAACCTGTTGTGTTGACTAACCCTTTCCCTCAAGGGAAAAATATGGCACAAACTTCCTCATCCACAACCACAACTGGGGGCAATGCATGAATCTGCTGAGAAGGGAAAAGAAGCTTCCAACCCATCACCTCCTCTTCATATTGAGAATACCATGGGAGAAACAAGGACTCACATCCCTAAAGGTGTGTTTGAAAAAGCTTCTCATAATCCAAATGCAAGGGTTTCCAGAACTATTATGTACTTGAATATCTTGCACAAACCTCTTGTGCGATGTTTTCTCAAAAATTCCTCCAGATTTTCCCCTCACAGAGAAAATCATTACTAACTGCTTTGGGTGTTGTTTAGCTAGCTCACTCGGGAAGTATCATTTTTTACCCTTCCTATCACAAACCTCATTTGCCTTACCATGTATCCTTCAAAATAGTAGTGGTTTACGCCACAAAATCGTTGACATAGAATATTTTCCACATGTTGGTAGATGAGGGTGCGTCAACTTGTGTGATGTTGTTTGCATGTTGGAAGGCTATCGGTCAACCCGAGTTTTCTCCATGTCCTATGTTGTTAATTGTGTTTGAAGGTCATTCTTTTCGACCACATGGCATAATCCCCTCCTTCCTCATGCATTTGGAGGGAAAAACTATGTGTGTCAAGGTCAAAGTAGTCAACGTGCCTCTCGATTACAAACTTTTTTTGGGACAAAGTTGGACTTACGTAAATACAGTGGTTGTATCCTCCATTTTTCATGTACTCTTTTTTCCTCATGAAGGCAGGATAGTAATCGTTGATTAGTTATCCTTCTCTCATCCTGACCCTTCATCGGGGGCATCCACAGCCTCGATGATTGATAACCTGCATCAAGGTACCATCAACTTAGGTTCTATATTGTTTCCACATTTGATGGGAACTTTTGATTTTCCACCACCTTTGAATGATGTCAAGTTTATTTCGGTTGTCCCTGACAAGCCTAAGGTTACGATCTTTCAAGTAGATTCTTTTTGAACGACTTATTTTAATGATCTGTGGACTTTACCTTCCCCATCAACTTCAATGGAATGGGTAGGGAATCCTAGCACGGTTATTCCCCTATCTGCAGTGGATGTTGCATGCAGTATTGTTCAGTAAACCTCAGCCAACTCTGATCCAACTCCCCCTCAAGAGATAGATCATGTTCTAGAGCCTATTTGGGCTCAATAGTCTCTCACTTCTCACGATCCTTTAGACTTCGTCTTTCCCTCCGACGAGGTGATTTTAGAGGCAACAATGGGTCTGGATAGACCTTGGGATGATCTTCATCATAGGTCATAATTTTCACCCGAGCTTAGGAGAGTGGGACGAGGAGAGTTTACCACAACCATGAATGGAAATGTCACTTTTCATGTTAACCCTTTGGAAACGCATAGAATATATGTTGAGGGAAACATGGTGAGTATAGATGAGATGATTCCAATTAACATCTCCAAAACCCCTAGTATCGTTGAAAACATCTTCATCGGAGCAGATTGTTCCCTCAAGGAGATTCAGGTGTACACTGAGTTATTTAAAGAGTTTTGTGATGTTTTTTCCTGGTCTTATGAGGAAATTCCATGCATTGACCCTTGTATAGTTGAGCACGAGATTAGGACTTATCTTGATGCTAGGCCTTTTCGGTAGAATCTTCGCCTATTCACCCCTCACAAGGCAGCGACTATCAAGGCTGAGGTAGAGAAATTGATTAAGGTCGATTCCATCTACCTAGTTCAATTGACAGAATGGTTGTCAAACCTTGCTCATGTCAACAAAAAAAAGGTATAATTCGTGTGTGCATGGATTTTCGTGATCTAAACAAAGCTTGCCTGAAAGATAAATTTCCCACCCAATTCATTGATCATATTATCGATGAATGTGCGAGCTACGAAGTTTTTTGTTTTATGGACGGTTTCTCAGGGTACAATCAGATTCAAATCAAACCCGACGATCAACATAAGACTGCTTTCATATGTCCTTGGGGTGCGTTCACATATAGGAAAATTCCTTTTCAACGGGCCATGTCGTTCACCTTCCATGAACTCAAACATATGGTTGAGGCATATCTTGATGATCTTGCATCATGTTCTCACAAGAGATATGATCATCCTGCTCAACTTCAACTCATTTTTTAGAGGTGTCGCTACTACCAGATTCGCCTAAATCCGAACAAGTGCAGTTTTTGTGTTACATAGGGACATTTATTAGGTTTTATCGTGTCCACCAAAGGGATCATGGTCGATCCTCTTAAATTTGAGGCAATAGTTCAGTTTCCTCCCCCACGCATAATCCCCTAGCTTTAGAGTCTTCAAGGGAAAACTAACTTCCTACGACAATTTGTTGCTAACTATGCCAAAATAACTAAAGGGTTTATGCATCTTTTGAAAAAAGGGGCCCCATTCTTTTCGAATGAAGCATCTCATCGCTCTTTTGAAGCGTTGAAAAGTGCCCTAGTGTCTTCCCCTTTTCTTAGCCCTCTTGATTATGGAAAAGATTTCTTTTTATACTTGGCGTAAACAGAGTCTACCATCGGTATGTTCTTGGTTCAGGAGGATGACACACTCCAAGAACATGTTCTCTACTACCTCATCCAAGGCTTAGTCAAACTAGAACAACTAAATTCATGTTGAGAAAATGGCTTTGGAAGTTGTCCATGTTGTCCAAAGGTTTTGTCATTATATTCTACTCTATAAGACCACCTTCATAGCTATCGTTAATCCTTTTCAATATGTGTTGACACGGTGGGTCATCGGTGGGAAGATTAGTCGATGGATAG
Organism: Picea mariana; assembly: GCA_032191745.1. NCBI lineage: Eukaryota > Viridiplantae > Streptophyta > Pinopsida > Pinales > Pinaceae > Picea > Picea mariana. The sequence goes on along the minus strand of JASDQU010227430.1, from coordinate 9,185 downwards.
TCATTCATCAGGAATTTGATTTAGACTTTGTTTTATCAATGTCTAAGAATTCTTTGGTATTTTCTGAGTTAATTTCATAACTTTCGACTGAGAGTCGCAACGATTTTACCAAAGAGTCATTGATCAATGAGGATCTCTTCCTTATTGCGTCTTCTGACCCTTGGTATGGAGATATACTTGTGTATCTTCAGAAATTAAAGTTTTCTTCTTCTGCTTCTCATGTGCAATCGTTGAGAAAATGGCTTTGGAAGTTGTCCATGTTGTCCAAAGGTTTTGTCATTATATTCTACTCTATAAGACCACCTTCATAGCTATCGTTAATCCTTTTCAATATGTGTTGACACGGTGGGTCATCGGTGGGAAGATTAGTCGATGGATAGTCATTCATCAGGAATTTGATTTAGACTTTGTTTTATCAATGTCTAAGAATTCTTTGGTATTTTCTGAGTTAATTTCATAACTTTCGACTGAGAGTCGCAACGATTTTACCAAAGAGTCATTGATCAATGAGGATCTCTTCCTTATTGCGTCTTCTGACCCTTGGTATGGAGATATACTTGTGTATCTTCAGAAATTAAAGTTTTCTTCTTCTGCTTCTCATGATTAGCATCAACAGATACGCCATCAATTTTGAAATTATATTATCATTAATGATACTTTGTATCATCAAGGAGTTGGTTGCATTCTTCATCAGTGTCTAGCTCATGAGGAGACATATCTTGTGTTAAATGATAGCCACACTGGAGCATGTGGTGGTCACTTGTCTGGGTTGGAAATAGCCTAGAAAATTCTTCATGTTGGATACTTTCGGCCTCGTTAATCAAAGATTGTATAGAGGATGTTAAGAAGTGTCACCCGTGTCATATCTTCTCTTGGAAGATGTGGGCACATCATGCTCCTATGCTTCTCGTTATTGATGTCCATCCCTTCACTAAGTGGGGAATTGATTTCACTACATTCCATCCAGTTTTTGCTAGGGGGCATTGTTATATCATTGTGGCAGTAGACTACTTCATGAAGTGGGTTGAAGCCATGCCAACATTTAGTAATGACAAGGAAACGGTGACACTTTTCGTTTTCAACCAAATTGTCATTAGGTTCGTCATACTGAAAGAGATTGCCACGGATCATGGCAGTCACTTTCAAAATCAAATGATGACTAATTTAACATAAAATCTTGGGTTTAAGAAAGAACATTCATCGCCCTATTATCCACAAGTGAACGGTCAAGTGGAGGTTGTCAATAACTCTCTTAAGACTATTGTCCAATGGACAATCAATTCATCCAAGTTGAATTGGAATTTTATGTTATATTCATCACTTTGGGAATATAAAACTTTCTTCAAGACTGCTACAAGTTTCTCTCATTTCCAACTCGTTTACAAGATGGAGGCAGTCTTTCCCATAGAGTGACAGATTCATTCTCTCAATTTGGTAGTGGAACTACTGCCCAACACGACTACGCTTGAAGGGTGTCTTATCTATCTTGAGCAACTTGATGAACATCGTTGAGATGCAACCTTGGATAACAAGGCTCATAAACAGTGTGTCAAGTGTCAATATGATCAGTCGGTCCACCCTAGAGTTTTCTCCAAAGGTGATCTTGACGTGTTCTATGATCAAGATAAAGATCCCTTGGGAGTAGGAAAATTTAAACCCATGTGGTTCAGACTGTTTATTATTAAGAAAGTTTTGGAAAAAAATGCTTATTAATTGGTTGAATTGGAAGGTAATGCTTTGCCTAAGCCCAAAAATGGGCTCTACCTTAAGAAGTATTATTCTTAGGTTGGTCACCTGAGTGTGACTTCTTGTAAATAGTGTATATTTTTATTTATACATTGTAGTATATTTTTGTTTTATGGATGTGCAGTTTATTGTGTTTATGCATTGTGGTAGATGTCAAGTGAACATGAGGTTTATGTTGGGTTCGAGGATGGTGCTATCTGACACACTCAGAGGCTTACTTCCACAACTTGGGTAATATTCACTCCCACTGGTTAGTTGGTATCTCTTGGAGGTGTTTCTCTAGGAAAAGCAACCAATAATGTTTTTGAGTACAACGTTGTAATAGAATTACTATGTGATGTGTTGTCACATGGTATTTCTCACCTTCGGGTTCAACTATATGCTCAACCAATAGTGTCACAGTTAAATGGAGTGTACCGCATCCATGATCCCACCCTTCACTGATGATTCCTTAGGGTACATCTCTTAGAATGTTATTTTGATTATATTACATATATTCATGTTCCTATGAGATCTAATCAATTAACTGATGCATCGGAAAATCATGTTTTAGATTGGCAACTTTCACACACATAAATATAAAAGCACACACATACATGCACATGTAAATATATTTGTACAAAAGATATTTACTCCATAAGGAAAAAATATATGTATATATATAACATGTCTAAAAAGTGATGTCACGGTACAAAATGTGGGCCATAGGCCTCAAAGTGTCAATAATACATCGTCGGGCTTAAGCCCTCAATACATAGAGAGATACAAAAATGGGTGCTCTAACACGCATGATGTCCAGTACTAGTCTAAGCTCTAGGAATATTGGCCCTATTATAATGTACTACAGCGTTGATCAGATCCCATAATAACTGGACCCGTGCCCTGGGTACTCCCACGACATGGGGATGCATAGATGGAAATATATCCTCGATCTCTACCATTGGAACGCTCTGGGTGAGGGATGTCAAGTTCCTCTCTACCCACCTCAACACTCTCTCAACCTTTTTTGATGATGGTTCTGCTACTATTACGGCTCCTCCTATCTAGGCCTGCTTTGTTGACAACACCTAGTTCGGGGGAGGTCTGTCGATCACACTAGTCCCACATATGTACATAAAAGAATCTTTGAGTTAGTACCATGACATTAAAAAAATATGTTTTCTTTCTCGTAAATAAAATTTAAAAATTAAAGAATACATCTATATGAGTACATACCTATCTCGTCACGAGCTACGCCAGGGGGCATAGGCATCTCAATATCTCTCAATAAATTGATCCCTGCATGGGGATAATCCTCGATCATTTGGATATCTCGTCTCCACCAATCAAAAAACTAGTCGTCATATGACTCTCGTACTCCTTTTTCTACCTGGTAAGGCATCAAAGTGGCACATATACACAATGTCAGATAGGTGAATACATGCCCTCATATTCTCTCCTTCAGACTTAGGTCTAGCAATCTTTCAAAAAAGAATGCACAAGCATTGTCTTGAATCCAAATTTCTTCTTCTTTCTTAGTTTACACTCTGTCAGTTGTATTTTCATATAATTGAGCATCGTTGTGCTCCAATCAAATATCATCAGTTGCAGGCACTACATTGCACAATGCATCTGAGCACGTGAAGCATGATGTAGAGAAGTGGATCCAGTAATCCACCCAATCAATTATAGTACTTATCTCAAGCCAAGGTTCTATATCTTCTCAATGGGGACTTGAGATCTCATCTTCTCCATGTCGGCCTCACAATACATATCAACATAATGGGATATCTAATATGGCCTTGGAGGGAAGATGCCAAGTTCACTGACTCCCCCCTCCTAGAGAGACCGGTCAAGAATTAAATGTCTTCAATAATGACTGTCAAGGCTCGACCTTCTATCATAAAGGCCTTCGCGTTAGGGTTCTAATACTCAACATGGTGATTTAGTAGTCTCGATTGGGCCCTCATGAATGGATAATGAAAAAAATTTCATAACGCACATTGTTTTAGTATGGCCACAGTTGTAGTGTCTTCTTCAACCATTTGATCCACTTCCTCGTGATCTCTCTCTCTCCAACACACGTACATCCTGAATCATGGAAATTTTTGGGAGTTAGTGCCTTTATTTTATCATTTTTAAGAGCATGTACATGCCATGTTTTAAATACAGTTGTGGGTGTACCCATGTTGATTTTATCTCAGCCCACGTACATCTTCACATTAATCATGGATAGCACACGTACATGCACAGTCGTGCTAAATTTTAGGGCGTGTGGCCCCCATTTTTATCAAAAATCCATGAAAATTGATTGAATTTGCATGAGAAAGGGAAGATTACTTACTTGTTTCAAGAACGAGTCGATTCCATCCATCATAGCTCTCCAAATGTGAAATTGAAGAAATAGGTTTTTTTCTATTTTTGGGTTTTTTCAAACAACAATGGTGAAAATGACCTCTTTCACCTTTATTTATAGGTTTTTTTACCTTGTAGTGACCTAGTTTTGACCCTTTTTCATCCCTATGGTTTGTTCGATGGATGTTCTGATTTCTTTTTGGGATTTTTGTTCATCTATAAGTCTTATGTAATTTAGATTCGATATTTTTAATGCATGGGTACTACTTGTATCAGCCTGTGACAAAGTTACATTTTTCACCATTTGCATATAGGGTAGGCCTTTATCGCCTTACATCTTGCATTTTCTGGACAATTTATGCTTTTCCATAGGGTCGATCCCACTGAAATGTGACATAAAACCTTCTATGTTTCTTTAGAAGTGTCATAATTAGGTGGTAGAGCCTTCATTATGGAATCCATTTTGCAAATCTTATGTAGGCTTGGGAGTCCTTTTGGTCCCGCCATGACTTTGTGTTGAAGCCTCATCCTTCTTCCTCATATTTTTATGGCCTATACTCGAGGGGCTCCCCAAGAGCATAGTTTGTCGCCTTTCAGATCACTTAAACTATGAAAGTAACATCTAACGAGAAATTAATTATCCTTTTCGGCCTCATCTAGATTACATGAGAAAAGGATCCCCCTAAGAGTATTCTTTAAGCTCTTTTCAGACTCTCTAAAATTGAAAAGATTGACAAATGATATTGTTTCCCTTCACGCTTGTCAAAGTAAAATTCGAAGGCACATATGTTGGCGATAGTTTACACCTTTTTTAGTCCAAATGGTTATTTTTTATGAAAAAGGTACATCGTAGGAGATATGGTTCACTAGGAGAGCATTCTGAGTGTTGAAATATTGTAACTGCAAAGAGTATTCTATTTTATTATTGATGTATTATTCATTAGATCAATCCCCTTTTTTGGATTGATCATGTCGGGCATTGTAAATGACCAAATCCCTTTTTGCGGATTGGTAAAACCCTAATTGTAACATGCTAAATGAGAAGTCGGCCCCCATAATATATTAAATTGGTTATAACCACCCAGAATGAGAAGCCGTCCCTGCCAGTGAAAAGACACCTCAGTTCACACCTGCCAGATTGTATAAATAAGAGAGGCCAGCGCCTCATTTGTTCACTCACTCACTTGTTCATCAGAGTGCAAGTTTGGAGCTACAGTTGGAGAAGAAGGAAGAGAGAGAGAGGCACATACTTGGGAGAGGACTTTATGTATTGTTTGGTTTATTCTCTTGGTATTATATTGCCTATCTATATTAAGGAAGTTTTTGTTGGGTTTTCTGCACCATGAGGGTTTCCCAAGATAAATGATGTGTCTCTTGTGATTGTGCATTTCTCGGTGATCCTATCTATGCTATGGTTATCTAGTGAATTGAAAAAAAACCTAATAATATCTTAAACTCTAACATGGTATCAGAGTTAAGTTGAAGAGAGAATATTTCACAAGAAAACGAAAAACGTCATTGTTGTCGTACAAGAAAATTAGGGATTTTATTGAAGAAGAATTTCAGCCCCAAATCCATCTAAAAAAGTGTGCCCTTCCTCAAGGAACACTTTGGCATCATCAGTGCACCTTTTCAGTGGGTAGATCTCCAGAAAAGTGAAACCCTAGTTTTCACAAAGTACCAAAAAACAGAAGTACCAAAAAACCAGAAGTACCAAAAAACCAAAAGCACCAATCTAGAAATCCGTTAGTCAAGTTTGAGGGGGTAAAATTTGGATTTTCAGACCTTTGACTGCACCAGCTTACTCACCTCAGCTCAGCACATCTATCCCTTGGATCAGAATTTAAAAATTTGAAGTTTGAAAATTTAGGGTTTCCTCATAAAACCCTAAGTTGCAATTGCAGTTGCAGCTTCAGAATCAGTTGCAGTATCAGTTGTAGTACCAGTTGTCGTCACCCTTGAAGTTCTTAAGAGTCGGTAATTATTATCGCTACTACCAGATGGTGCCACTACCTAAAAATGATATCAAAGGTATGTACTCACATATGTTTAAATTGTTAAGATTTAAAGGGTATTTGTAGAAGAAGGGATTTCTTGCCATAGATCCAGAAGGATATCAAGATCCAACACATTCAGAGGAATAATGCAACCCAGGTTTGATTATTCTGATATGCATCTATTTGTTATGACGTTATTTTGATCTAGGCTGCATGTTGAATCTATGACCATCATACTAACCTTTGGTCAAAATTAAAGTCAAGGTATTAGATGGATTAAAGTTGAGATCATAGAATTTATTCTCTAACCCAACCTTCTGTCAAGATAGCATAGTTTCTTAGTACATAAGACAAGTTGAAGAAATATCTCGTCATCTTGAGTGAAGGAGACTTGGAAGAAAAGTAGCACACTCATTCTTGAGGACAAGGCTCCATGTTCCAGGTTTGATTGATTAAGTTGATAAGATTCAAAGTTGCACATGACAAGTTGATGACTACCCCTTTACAAGTAAACATTATAGTTCAGATAGCAGTTTTTGAAAAGTATTATACTTGGTAGCATGTGATAATATTGAGATAAATGCTTAATCATTTTCCAGATACAACTAACATCTCCTCTAGGAGAAACTTCTTGTGTTAGTTCCAAGTTTCCATGGAGGAATGTTTGATCACAACACTAGAAGAGTGTTGACCTCATTTCGTATTTTATTTCTTACTTTTGATCTTTGCTTCAAAAGATCACAAGTGATAGTTCTAAAGGAGCTATTGTGATGATTATTTGTGCTATTGTTTTATTTAATATTATCAAAATAGTATTATTCTTGATTGTTTTTTTGTTGACCTTGTTTTAGGCCACAGGTAATAACCCTGAGAAAGTTATAGTGAAGGTTGAAAAAGGCAACAAATTAGATGAGACATGAAGCATACTATGTACATGACCATCTACATTCATGTACCAAAGAAGATGAAGAAGAAGCTATCTTTTGAGATTCAGAGTATCTCATATGAAGATTGATTGTAAGGAGAAGAAGGCTCCAAAGATGACCGAACATTAGAACAAGAACTCACCGCAGAATTGTTCAAAGGTTAATGAAGCCACCTTAACAGGAAGCAGAACTCATTTGAATCATGACTCTGTCTTTCATATTTAGAGTTGGTATTCAACACCAAGTATAACCTATAAGAGATAATGAAGTTCTTGTAGACTCAGAAGAAATCGAGAGTAAGCCTGATCTTAGAAAGGATTAGATGAAGAGATAACTTCAAGGATTGGGAGATAAATTCCATGAGAAGACTAGATTGTAACTTCAGAGACTCCTAGGAAATATGAAATCTCATGTAAGATTCTCGTGTTTCAGTAACAAAGAAGGAATCCAGACAAAAATACTAGGATATGGATTCTTTTGTGAGACTAGAAGAGAAGTCAGTATTGACTTCCAAGATTGATCTATACAGAGTAAGCATGTTGCATATGTACAAATCCTGATGTGTATCTAAGAGGATTCTCCCAACAAGAGGGAGAAGACTATGACGAGACACTTACTCCAGTAATTGAAGAAATAGTTCCAATATTTATGAAGAAACTAGAACAACCATGATTCATATATAGTATGAGATGCAGGGAGAGAAATCCCCATATTTAAAATTGAGTGGCAGTTGGTGCATAACATTAGTTGTATCATGGAGACATGACTTACAATGAAATATAGAGTTACCTCCATGAAAGAAGAAGAGCTACCTTCAGTATCAGTTATTGATCCACTCTCAGTTTCAGATGAATTTGTTGTTGTGATAGAATAAGAGGAGTTACTCACATATTTCAACAGCCACAATGAGAATGAAGCAGTCATTCTTAGCTTCAGAGCAGTTGTAGGTGCAGAGTCCTAGTTCTAAAAGGAACAGTTGGAGAAAGAGGAGAGGACATACTCTTAGGCAGTGAGATAGATAGTGCCTTGCAGAGAGCACATATAGCTAGCACATGATTGTGCAGATTGAGTTGTAGCTGAGCAAGTGTACCAGATTGGTACAATGTAATGAGAAAATTTAATTTTAAGACTGAAGATAGAAAGACTCATGTCTGTCGGTTGAAGGAAGCTTTGTACGTGTTGAAGCAAGCTCCTAGAACTTGGTATGGAAGAATTGACAGTTTCCTGACGAGCTTGGGCTTTACCAAGAGTAAAGCTGATTCTAACCTTTATCTCAAGTTTATGAATGATGAGCCAGTGATGTTACTACTATATGTAGATGATGTATTCTTGACAAGATAAAGAAAACCTCGTCACAAATTGCATAAGAAGCTCGCTACAGAGTTTGATGGAAGACTTAAATGCATTATCTCTTAGGTCCTGAAGTTTGGCATAGCACAGAGAAGATCTTCCTTAACCAAGGGAAGTATGCAGTTAAAATGAAGAGGTTTGACATGTTGAAATGTAAATCCATGTACACACCCATGGAAATGAATTTGAAGCTCTTGGTAAATACCTCGTCAGAATTGGTTGATGCTACTCTGTACAGATAGATTATTGGTTCAGTGATGTATCTGACGAATACCAAGATAGATATATGTTTTTTCTTGAGTCAGTATTTGGTAGAACCCAGATGAGTTCACATTGTTGCTGCAAAACATATCATGAGATACCTTAAGGGTACATTGGATTTTGGTCTCTATTATACTAGAGATCATGACCTCAGACTTAGTGGTTACACCAATTCATATTGAGATGGAAGTGTTTCTGATAGAAAGATCACTTCAGGATGTTGTTTCAGTCTAAGGTCATCCATGACTTCATGGCAGAGTAGGAAGCAATCAAGTATTTCTCTCAACACGGCAGAAGTGGAATACATTGTTGCATGTTCCGCCATTTGTGAAGCCATATAGCTTCAGATGTTGTTGACAGATCTATTTGATCTGGAGATGGAATCCACCGTGATTCTATGAGATAACCAAGTTGTATAAAAATGTTGGAGAACCATCTATTCCATGATGAGTTGAAACACATAGAGATCTGATATCATTACATTCGTGATATGGTGCAAAGGGGAGCCATAAAGCTCTAGTATGTTAGAACAGATGAACAGGTTGTTGATGTGTTGACCAAGCCTCTATCT
>JASDQU010227429.1:0-13481 GCA_032191745.1 Picea mariana | reverse complement strand
TTGTTGTAAGATTGATGAGGGTTGCCCTCTGGACCCCTGAGCAAGTTGAAGAGATTGAAGATATAACGCATTCAGGAGAATGACTTCCTTTCTGTATACTAGAAAGTATGGTTAATTCTCTATAGCTTCCTTGGGTATCACTCTATCTGCCCATAAAGTGTCATGGAGTAGATTATGTCAATTCCTCTAGTTCTCTGCAATCGTTTTCTTCAATATCCTCACTAGGTTCTTATTAGTTGATACTGCCACTATGTTTCCCCGTGGATAATAATTTGCAGAGTATCTAATTATGATTCCTTTGTCTAGGGAAAAATTTGTTAATAAGGTGGAAGAAAAGTAACCTACATTATCAAAAAAAAGAACAGAAGGGACGTTGAACCTTGTGATTAGTTGTTGTTCTATGAATTGTATTACCACCTTCTCATTTACATGAGTCAGGGGGATGGCCTCTGTCCATTTCGTGGAATAATCGGTGGCAGTAAGTATGTAATTGTCTTACTTTTAAGATCTTGATGTAATATATCCTATGATATCTAACCCCCATTGCTCAAAAGGCCTAGAAACGACCATCAGTTGGAGTGGGACTGCTGCTCTCTTCTCCCTCCCAACACTTATTTGACAAGTTTTACAGTTTCTAGCGTATGTGTCAGCATCCTTGAACAAAGTGGGCCAATAATAACCAGCTCTCAGTATCTTATAAGTAGTGGTGTCTCCTGCAAATTGTCCACCAACAATACCATCATGGAGCTCCTTTAGAACTTTATCTACATCTTCGTGTTTGAGGCATCTCAAAAGTACCCAATCATAATTAACCCAAAAGAGTACAGAGTTTATGAGGCGATATTGTGAAGATTTTAACCTGAGAGCTCTCCTTTCCCTAGGGTTGAGGTTTCGTGGACAAGTCACATGGTGTAGGAGATAAGTCATTTTCTCATACTAAGACTTATTTCCTAGGGAAATGTATGAAGCTTCACCACACCATAATTCCATTTCATTCTCCCATATGAGATATTCAATTACTTGGTCTTGAGCTTCAGTTACCAGTTTGCATAACCCTTGTCCTTTAAGAAATTTAGCAGGTTTTATATCTAGATCAAATTCTTGGACTACTGCCATCCTATTTCCTCTTCTTTCCCCCATATCCTATTGAGTAAATAGGGATCAGACTACGGGGTGAGGCATGATTACTTTGGTATGGTTCTTGAGGATGTAAAATCTGAAATTTTTACTGCTTTATAAACTGCATAATCATGTTTATCTATAGCAGGATAATTAAGTTCGACACCTTGGAGGTTAGTGCTCATGAACGATACTGGAGCTTAGTTTTTGTCATCATCCGTTTGAGTTAATACTGTGGCTAACAATTTGTCAGAGACGAAACTACAGAGGAAGAAATTGTTGTTGAAATCGAGACTTCGCAGCACTGGGGCTTGAGAGATTGCAGTTTTAATATTCTTGAAAGCCTTCTTCCATTCATCATCCCACTTAAACTCAACATCCTTGCCAATCATTTTTTCTATGGTTTTGATAGTTTCCGCGAAATCAGGAGTGAACTTCCTCAAAAAATTGATTTTCCCGAAGAACGACTGCATAGCCTTCTTGTTGTGAGGTAATGGAAGATGAGTTATATCCTTAATTCTTTCTCGGTCTATGCGAATTCCTACTTGAGATATGATGTGGCATAAAAATTTACCTTCCTCGACACTGAAAATAGTTTTCTTAGGGTTTAATGATATTCTGTATTTCCTACACCTTTCGAAAATCTGGGTTAAGTGTTGGATGTGATCTTCTCTATTCTTTGAATATACAGTCATGTCATTCAAGTACACTACTACACACTTGTTCATTAATCCACGAAATGATACATCCATGGCCCTCTTGAAGGTCTCTCCTACACTGATTAACCCAAAAGGAATGTGCTTGTAAGCGAAAGTTCCCCACTTGGTTCGGAAGGTAGTTTTCAAGCAGTCTTCTTCTAAAACTAGAACTTGGTTGTACCCTGACAAACCGTCTAGTAAGGAAAAAATTTCAGAGCCAAAAACGGTCTGCAGGAGTTGTTCCATTGGTGGGACTGGGTAGTTTTCCCTGAGGCTCTATTGAGGTTCCTAAAATCTACGCATGGCCGAATCTCCCCAGACCTTTTCCTTACAGGAACCAGATTTGCTACCCATGCAAAGTGTCTAACCTAGAAGATAATTTTGGCATCTAATAGTTTCTTTAAATCCTAACACATGAGAGGCTCCAGGGATGGGTGGTACTTTTGGAACTTCTGTTAGAAGGGTTTCACTTCAGGTTTTGACAATATAGTGTGTTGAATGATACAGGTATCATAAGTTTTCAGATCTCGGTAGGACCACAAAAAGACATCTTGATATTGTCTGAAGAGTTTGAGATAGGCTTTCCTTTCCTCCTTAGATATAGTCTTGCCGAGGTTTACATTTTTTGGGTTTTCTGGGGTTTTGAGATTTATAGTTGCATGCATGGGAAAGGAACTACCAGTCTTCACATTTTTTGACCCCTTAAATATTTCCTTTAGATCAAAAAGGTTTTCTAAGTTGGATATCCCCTTCGGTATCATGTGAGATTTCAATTTATCAGTCGGTCAATCTGTATGAAGGTTGGTTTTCGTCGAATGTTCCTGGAATACTTCATTGTCAATGGCCAAATCTTTAAAATTGTCCTTATTGGTCAAAAAGTTTATAATTTTTTTGTCTCCCTCAAAAACCTTCCAATTAGAAATGTTGTTGGGCACTGAGAGTTTGTATAGCAGTTCTACAGTGAACCAGGAAGCTTCATAATCCTCTAGAGGTGATAGCCTTGAGTAAGTGGTGGTCAGAGAATCAACAAGAATGTTCTTTGCTCTGGGGATTGCTGTGAGGTTGAAAGATTTGAAATTTTCTATTAGCTGGTGCACTTCCTGTTGGTAATTCTTTAGGTGTGGAGAGTTGCAATCTATAGTATTCCTTATCTGCCTGACAATGATTTCAGAGTCTATGAAAACCTTCAATTCTTGGATGTTATGTCTATGGATTTCTTTAACCCTTGTACTAGAGCTTCATAATCGACAGTGTTATTTGTGCATTCGAATTATAGTCTACAGGACATAAAATGTCTTTTTCCTTTTGGATTGATGAGGATACACCCTACTCCTAACCCTTATTGTGATTTAGATCCATCAAAATATAGGGTCCAAACTTGTGGGAAAATTGTATATGCTTCCCCTCCCCTATCACTTTTTTATTTTCCTTATGTGAGTTATGTGATTTCAAACACAGGTTCTCAGCAGAAGAGGGTTTCTTCCGCTATCGTCGACAATTCCTCTCAAAAAATCATTTCAGATTTTTGGGTAAGAGGGACATTAGATGAGAGAGGGGAGAAATTCTCGAAGTAAGAATCACAGGAATAATTGTGTAGCACAGGGAAATCTGTCAATGAGGTTTCGTTTAGGGTTTCTATATCAGTGACAATATGTTTCAGATATCTTTCCCTATCAATTCTGATCATATTTTTGTGCCCCTTTAATGGCAGCCAAAGGTAAGCCCAGTCTATACTAAAGTATCTGTTTAACTTTTCAGAACAATCTCGACCTAACAACAACCCATAAGCTTATGGGATATATACTACGATAATGTCGATTACTTGCACAAACTTAGGGTGAGTCGTTATTATGATCATCACATATTTTAGTTCTCCCATGACCTTCACATGGGTTCTGTCTAGTTGCATTACATGTTTATCACTTTTGAGAGGGTCTGTGTTTAGTTTTTTACAAATAGACAGTGGTATAACATTAGAGGATTCTCCTGAATCGACCAAAAAGTTATGGAGGTTTATGTTAAATACTTTGAATGTTAAGAGGAAAGATGGGACAAAAGGTTTTCCTTTCTTATCTTCAAAGAAAGCGTTCACTGTTGGTTTATTTCCTAGATCTGTGGGAGTTAGATTCCTTCCTGGGTCAGTGCTTGTCGTAGGGTTCTCTAGTGATTTCAAAGCTTGTAACAAAAAGTATTTTTTCTGAGGGATCCTACATATATACATAACTGATATATTAGCCTTCATCTTCTTCAAATCTTCCACTATGATGTAATCCATCTTGGGTGATTCTTGAGTATGGATGTTTATAGGGTTTCTTCGAGGAGCAAAAGGTGCTTTGGGGTGATTGGAAACTGATATTCCTCCCGAAACTTAGGTCGTAGTAAGGTTGTTTGAGACAGGTTGACCCCTACTTCGTGTTTGCACAACCAATACTTCTGCAGGTGGTTCTTGAACCTCAAATAGGCCATCGGAAGGCATAGCTAGGTTGGGATCCCATATCAACATGGTTGTTTCTTCTGGTGGAGAAATTTCTTCCTAGTCAGAAATATTCATACTGGAGTTTCTTGATTGTTCGGTCAGGGATACTTCATATAGAAAATGGTTGGCCATCAGATTCATGGCATGCACCCATTGGGGGTAGTCTCTCTCAGAGTGGTTCTCTTAGTGATAAGTGCAGAAAGAGTCGGATGACACATTTCCCAGATCAATGTTCAGGTTGGATGGGGGAGGTTCAATGGATTTTAATGGTGGACTCCTTTTAAAGAAAGTATTATAGGGCCTTTGGCCTTGGTTTCCCTCTCCTAAACTTCTCTTCATGTCTATGATTTTTTTTGATAGATTTTTTACCATGCATTGTAGGTCTTCTATTTCCCCACTTCCCTTTTTGGGAGCCTGTTCTATTTGTTTTGCTGGAGGTCTAGTAAAAGCATCCCTCTCTTGGAAGGGGGTTGAGCTTCTTTCTTAACTAAAGAGACCTGGCCCTCTTTACATCCTTTCATTTTGAACTCTATCATTTTGTCTTCTTAAAAATTCTCAGCTACGGTTAGTTTGGCATCCCTCTTCAAAAACATGGAAATGGAAGCTGTGACATCATTATCATATACTTCAATTTGCAACTCTTAAGTAGGTTTAGTTTTGGGATGGAATTTGTTTAATATGGTAGTGAATCTTTGATTAAAATATTTGACTCTTTCCTTCGAACTTATGGTGGCGGCGAACAACTCATCCATCAGATATCCCGTAGTAGTTTCTTCTACAAATTTATCTAAAAAGTCTTTTTGAAAATTCATCCAACTAGTTATAGATCCTACAGGCAAGTTAAAATACCACGTGGAAGCCAAATTCTCAAAAGTATAGGGGAATAGCCTGAAAACTACATCTTCATGTTTGGCATTCATAAGTCTAATAACTAGTATGAATTTCTTGATATGATCCTTAGGCAATCTCGAGGTCAAACTTAGGAAGTAATTTCTCTAGGTGTTGGGGTAGGTTATGTACTCGTCCAGGGATAGCCAAAGCATCTCTGGCCAACCAAGGTTGATTTTTTTGTGGTGGGTTTCCCCTATATTCATCATAGTCATTATGATTTTCCATTTCTTCAGATCCTGAAAATGAGCATTCTGAGTTAAACCCTTCCTCTTCCAAAAAATTGCTCGGCTCAGAGGCATTGTCGACTGGAGTTTCAGGGATTAGATTAAGAGGATGTTCGATTTCAGTGATTGCGAAATCTATTAGGTCTTCTATTGTGTGAAAAAAAACCTGGTTGAGGGTGTCAACCACTGGTCTGCTTATTTTTTGTCTTTGAGGAAGTATCAGAGTTAAAGACAGCACACCGATCTGTCAGACCTATGCTCTTGTGATTATTCTGAATTGATTAAATTCCTTGTGAGAAAGAGCATCAGGTATATCAGGTAACAAGAGTTCTTCCTCATTCTGGGGTGTGTTACTCATTCTAGGAGTACTCAGTGTGTGTGGGTTGTCTTGGGAATGACTAGCCATGCATGTGGGTTGTTTTGAATCTATAGGTTGTCTGGAATATTATGTGGCATATATATTCAGCCATTCATTCTTCGGGCCCTCCTGCTAGTGCCATTTCTGTTGATGGGGCCTAAATCCCTTTAACTCAACAATAGGAACCAAACCTGCCACCGAGTCCCAATTAGACTCTGCAGCGTTTAATGGTGGAATGTTTCTCCAGATCTTGTGATATGGCCGAAATAATCGATGGGCTTTATGTTTTCTTGTGAAGGATTTCTCCTCTAGTTTAGAAATTCTCTTTTTTTTGTTTTATCTTAGGTAGGACTGCTATAAGATAAAGTCAGTATAAACCAACTAGGTAACAAGTGGGAACAAAGTAAACTACTGGAGAAGAGGCACGAGCTTGGGATAACCCTTTACTCTAGCGTGCAGGCAACGATCGTCTACCACAAGCCTAGTACTAATACGTTAACTATGTGAATGTTCCAATTACTGACTGAGATACAAATTATCAAAAGAAAACATGCATGTGATAAATGAACGAAAGTAAAATAATTCACTCAAACTCTAATCATCAATCACATAATAACACAAAGAATCATTTTCATCATTAAAGAAAGAACTGTAAAAACATTGCATCAGATAACTTATCAACAGATTTAACAGCTCTTACTTGTTACTGCATCCATTCATGAGACAAAATAGGAAATAGTTCTTCTCCACATCCAATCATACACGCATTTGATGAAAACATAAACTTGTCTCTTGTCCAAAAGGACTTCTCAATTAAAGGCAGCTCTGAAATAGTTCTTAACAAAACTAAAAAATGAGAGTTTCTTGCAACAACCATCGACCCCTCATTAATCAGTCGATGTTCTTATTTATAACATAAAATTAAATAAAAATAACAACTAAAGTGTAGATAAGAAAAACAAAAGTCGCCACATGCTTTTCTCTCCTATGAGTTTTCTGTGAGTCATCTCAAGATATCACATAAGAGGGTGAATCCTCTCGTACTCCGACCACTTGATGAACAGATCCTCATAGGTGTTGGCATATGGGAATCTATGTTGTTCCATTGGGGCCGATTGAATCTCTCTTATCTCTACCGCATGTGCCTAATACTTGACTATACTAGCACTTAATTGTTGCAGCATAGCCTGATATTTGATCGGGTGTTCCATAAACTGTCGCACCTGACCTTGCGTCGTGTCTGTCACCTTTGCTATTTCTTCGGCCCATAAGGATTCTTGCTCGGTGTGCGATTTGACTATGTCACACAAGTCGACAAATTCATCGGGCATGCCAAACTCGGGAAGTCTGATATCCTTCATTGCCTTGTTTATTTTGACCCATCTCTTCTCGCACTTGGCCCATTTTTCCTGAATCTCCCTATGAGACTCCCGCACCATTTTTCCCCAATACTCAGTTGATATCTTGATGCGGTCAATGTTGTTTTCTCTTAGCACCTAGATGTCGTGATCTTTAGAATCTTATCCCTTTTGCACCACGTTGATATACTTGATTCTTTCCATGGCCTGTTGCGCTTTCTCATAACACCTCTCCATATCTTTTCACGTCACAGGTGCCATCAGGATGTCTTCTTGAAACTCATCTATGCTTGCAATGAATAGCTTTCATTCATCTATGAACCTATTGTAGGCCTCCTTGAATTCGCTCCTTAGATACACCGCGGCCTGTGTGGTGTCCTGATAGTATTTCACCAAGTGGCACAAATGTTCTATTTCATTCATTGCAACGACTAGTTCCTCTTCATCTCTTTTACCTCTGTCTAGGGTGGCAACTGTTATTTCCATCCCTGCATCGATGAGTTCAAATGTCTTAGCATGTGATGTGTTGATTAGATGTTCCTCTGTAGTGATGATGATGGAGCGATCTAAAGTGATCCTCCTCTTCTTGGTGGTCCTCTAGATGATAGCCTTCCTTTTCTGATCATAAGATATGGCATGTATGTCGGCTACTTCATCCACAGGTTCAGGGATTTGTTGATATCACAGGGTGAGTGTATTTCCCATACTTCCAACATTATATACTTGTTCAAGATTGGGTTCTTGAACTTCCTTGTTGTGCTCTGAAGGCCTGTCTTATGTCTGTCGCTCATCGGGGTTTTGAGTACTGATTTAAATAGAGGTGTTGGGGATAGTCTCAGTACTTACTTTTTCATCGGCCATTGAGACGTCGATTTCCTTTTGTGGGTCTTCTTCCTTTAGCTTGTTTGACCCTAGCTTGTTCTTCAGACTATCTACTTGGGTCTCTGGCACATTGGGCAGTTGAGTTTCTAGGACACTCTTGGTTTCTTGTTTTCTCTGTGGAACCTCATGAATTTGGGCATCAGGAATAGGGGAAGATTTCTTATCTAGTACCTTTTCTTCTTCGATATGCATAGGGGTCACAAGAGATACTTCTGGGCTCTCATCATCTTGATATATCTTTATCAACTCACTTAAAGGGTTTGACTCACCGATCCTCTGCAATGCATTGTGAAATCAGGGACGTCTAACCTAGTAATGTCATCGAGATCTATGAATCCAAGGCCGCTTAGGCCCGTATGGATTCTATCTAGATTTTATTAAGAGATCCTTTCCATGTTTAGGACATCTGGGTCATCTTGCAGCTGATCAATTATCCGTTGTGCATATTTTAACATAAGTAACCCCCTCTCCTATGTGTCCTGAGCCTCGAGGGAACTTCTATATTGCACTGTGGTTACCTGGGTAATCTATGTTATTTCGGTTGCTACCTGGGGGGATTCTACTACTTCGACCGCTATCATTTATTCCCTGGCCGTGAGGGCCCCTTGAGCTGATTTTTCTAGGATTGTTGCTTGTTCATCCAGGCTCATGGATTTGAACCTGGTAATCTTAGGGTCGGCCATCCTTGCAACAAATTCATCCCAATCCTGAGCATTTTCGGTGAATACCTCATCTTCGAACTTGTCGTGGGCGTAAGGCTAGTAGGACGACACTTGTGATGCGTGTTTCAAGACTAGACCCTTTGGGTCGTGCTTGCAGAAAAAGTCGGTCTAGAATCTAAACTACAATTGGCTCAGTCCTTCCTAATTAGCTTGAGCGATGTCTTTTACTAGGTAGAAACCTATATGGAATCCATAAGTTATAAGTGCCTGCTTCTTATCTTTGTCCAAAGTAGCGTTGTATCCTTGTAGGATAGTTTGCTAGAATATCTCCCCTACTACTAGTCAATCAGGAACATGTATAGTTAGGAGATGAGGTGCTCCAGATTCTTTTAATACCCTAATGTAGGTATCGTGTTCATCCAGATACCAGTGGCCAACCTTTGCTATCACCTTTTTTGCTGTAGTCGATAGCCTCAGGCACTTTTTCTTGAAAAGAATAAAAGGAATGCGTGCGATGAATTCATCGCAGATAAGAGAGTATGATTTTTTGTACCTGCTCTCCCATAAAATGTTAAAGTAAACATGGACCGAGAGTTCTGAGGTGTGCTAGCTCAAGTTCATGCCGGAAAAGACATTCCTGGCACATATGGCGTCCAGTAAATACAAATCCATGTAGAAGGATGGAGTCTCTCGTTCTTTCGGTGTCTGAGCATGTTGTATGTAGATGCTCAACTTCTTTGAAATGATGGCTCCCCATTTGAAAGATCTCACGAAAATGGCCACTGTGTAAGTTAGAGGCATCCATGCCTCTAAAAACCTGGAACAGTCTTTCTCCCCATACAACCAGCAGATGAGGGCCATTAGATAGATATACGGCTCCCTTAAGTTGGTCGTCTAGTACCATCCGGATGTCCGATTGGTATATTTCTTGTCTTCTCTCCACCATGAAGCCATCACCTGGCCGGTTTCATGGAACTCATAGAAATTTACAATGAAATATGTGTTCAGCCACTCCTCCGGGTCTCTAAGCTTGTAATAACTCTACACCTGTACCGGAAGGAAAAACCCGACACACTCACCATTGAAGTCGTTAATCAAACACTTTTGTGTGTACGTGTGGTCTATAAGACACTTTAGGATTTTTATGCAGGGGAACATTGGATTTCTTCTTCCCACCATGTGCAAGTATGATCTTTGAATGTTCGGAAAAACTTCATCATTGAGCTTTCTCATATCGGGGTCACTGTGCAGGATATATTCTGGGAATTCTTCCCAGTTGATATTCTTGAAAATATCTCCCTAGTGAGGAAGTATTGCCTTGGTCCTTATAATTTCCTCCATTTCTCCAAAGGTCGAAGGTTGAGTGAAAATATTATTGGTAGATGTCCTGATGACTGGTTTCATCCTTGGAGCAAATTCTAACTATTTTGCGGCCGCTGGGGAGGAGCCTTCTCCTACCTCTGGTTCCTTTAGCTTCGGCGCTCTCGGAGATCACCTGGTGGTTGGTTTTCTTGGAGGCATTGTTCCAAAAATTGAAACAATCCTTTAGGGATAGTGTATGGAGCGACATTGGATAAAAATGTATATACAAAGTAAAACACAGAAATTCCAAACTGGTACATACCTGTAACGCTTACTAAACCTTGTATTTTGATACTCACGGGATCTCAGAAGATTTGAATTTCTCATCTCTCTCCTTTGGATGCTATGAAATGCCTTTGCATGCAGAATGGTCTCATTTACAATAACTCAAGAGAATTTAAATGGGGAAGAACTTACCGTGTCGCATCGACCAATTAATTTGGGTGATGAGTGAAATTCAAACAAATCTGCTGTCAGATCTCTGCAATTTAATTCATCGTGGGTTGACGACGGAGGCACAGAGGGTGATGTGTTCTATCGTTAATTTCAAATGGCCTTTTGATTCGCATGCAAAGTAGCAACTAATGCAATATTTGGCATTAATTAACCTCTTAAAATCTCATAATCTAATCGTATCTAGCGCTAAAACGTCCCATCGTGTCGCTTTCCTAGTGGGCGGATCTGGAATCGGCAATGTGTTATGTATTTTTTCGTTGATATCCTTCTGGGAAAAATGTCTGATGCCGATCGATTTCATCATATTGTGTTGACATGGAAAAAGTTGGCTTAGGACACATGGCAATGAAGATGGGTGACTCAGCTTACAAGTATTAGTCGAAGTCGGGACTTTCTTCAAGTTGTGCATTCTTAAACTAAACTTGGGATTGTCGATGCCAAAAAAGGTATTGGGGATCGGCGATCGAGGATAAACCTATCGCGTATTTTCCTTTGGGTTAGCGTCTTCAAAAAATGGTCAATGTCGAAACGCTTCGAGAATCGGTGATTGGGGGAAAACATCTTAGCATGGTTGCAATGTTCATCGTGATTCAGTTTTCTTTTATTCTGACAAGCGCATCGGGTATCGGCTATCGGCGATATAGTTTCCTTTCATTTTAAACGTTACTAACTTCACCTTTTGTTGATGCCCAAGGGGATCGGCTATCAAATATCTCCGTATGTGGTACTTTTCATGAAATAAAACTTCCTTTCACCAATACCGATGAAGATCAGTGCTCGACGACTGAAGTTTTTCGAGTGATTCCTTTTCACCCTTTAATTTCTTTCGATGTTGAATCTTGAGCACGTTGGGTGAAGTGGTTTGGTGGGCAATTCCTTAAGTGTTAGGCATTTTTTTCAATTTATGAATTTAAACAGACCTGAGTATCTCATGAGCATTAAGATAACAAGCAAAGTCAAAATATTTATAAAAAAAAATCGAATTCAGATAGTGAAAAATTAAGTGGTACCCAAAAAATGAAAAATTGACATAGGCTTTTTAGGGTGTGTTGAGTGCTCAACAAGAAGTTTTGGTATGGTTACATGTTTGTTTTGATGCTTATATTTCCTTATGATATGGTGAATTCTTGAGGAATTGTATATATGTTTGTTCTTATACTTGGATATGTTATATGTTGGTTGGTTGGTTGAGTGAGAAACACTCTTATGTATGGTACAATATTGATATACTTGTACTTGGTTGAGGGATATCTATGTTGTATGATGATGTATGCATGAGGGACATGCATAGGTTGTTGGAGATGCTTCAATGATGACATGGTACATATATTCATATGGTTTATGGTTGGATAAAATGAAAGGTTACAGGTTGATGTGACAAAGGCATCCAAGGTCTGAATGGTCGGAAGTTTCAGATTTCCAGAAAAATAGAAACCCTATTTTTCTGAGGTTGTATGCAGGCTGAAAGAGGACAAGTCACATACATATGCAGGCTACAAGAAGACATCTCATGTACATACATGTGTTGCATCATATGCATCTCATGGAAATGTAGGAAAGATTTGAATATTGTTGGTACATTTGGACATATTGTTTAATGTCTACAAGTTGGGTCTTCTACTTGAGGGTTGGAATCCTCATATCTTAGTTGGTGTTGAGATCTACAAGATGAGTCTTGTATTTGAGACTTGGTACTCTCTTGGAGTTGGTGATTTTTTTAGTTGTTGTTGAATATAAACCTAAGCCCCCACCTATACCTAAATCATATCAACCCATCCCCACACTTGATCCCAATTAATATCCTTATGGTCATACCTCTTCTTAGGGTCCCCACAACCCATACACCTTCAACCTAGTGCTATAACCACTTCCCTAATAAATAGAGGATTTGCAAAGTGATGGGTAAAGAAAGAGGAAGAGGGAGAGAAGGGGAGAGATTGAGTGAGCATGTGAGATATCAGATGACAGAGAGAGAGAGAGAGAGGAAGACAAAGAAATAGTTTGGTCAATGTCTAGGTCATGTTCTAGGTGTACATCATGGTCTAGGTGTGCATCGTGTTCTAGGTCATGGTCCAAGTGTAGGTACTCTAGGTCATGTCCTAGGTCTAGGTCATGGTTTAATGGTAGCTTTGCACTATGATTTCTTTGATGAGAAGTGTTTGTGAGCATTATTCGTACAAATGAAGTAAGTTAAATTAATACTCACAATTGATATATGAGAGAGTGTGATAGAGGGTGATGAGAGGGAGACAGAGGAAGAGTGAGATGGAGAGAGGAAGAGTGAGAGAGAGAAAGAGAGGTCACGAGTGTGATACAAATGAATTAAGTTAAATTACTCACAATTGATATTACATGAGAGAATGTGTAAGAGTGTGAGAGGGAGAGATAGGAAGATAGAGAGGGGGGGTATAGAGACAAAGTAAGATAGAGAGAAGAGGGTATAGAGAGAGGAAGACAGTGGGGGTAGAGAGAGTGTGTGTGAGAATGTGAGAGGGAGAGAGAGAGAGGTTGAGACTAGTGTGTGTGTGTGACAAAGAGAGAGAGAGATAGAGAGAGAAAGAGATATACAAATGATGTAACTTAAATTACTCACAATTGATATTATATGAGAGGATCTGTGTTTGATGTATGGGTTGACCCAGGTTCTACTTTTAGGTTTCCAAACAAATCGTACAAAACATCAAACCTTCTAGAGACCAGAAGGAAACACTACGCACATAGTGCACAATAAAGTATCACCCAAGATGGCTTATGGGTGACTACAAGACCCAGATGTCTAAAATTGTGGAAGGGATGTTTCTCATGGGGATGTTGGAAATTCTTCTTACCTCAAATATATCATATTTATCATTTTAACACAACATCATAACCAAATCTACCATTATGTAACCATGTGCATTCATTTAACATTCATTATTCAGTAATTATCAGAATTATTATAGTGCATGCTACATTTTACTTCTACCATATTCATTCATTCAACATAAACAAAGTA
>JASDQU010227427.1:0-14779 GCA_032191745.1 Picea mariana | reverse complement strand
CAACAATAGCCACAATACATTTCCCTCATAAAAGAGGGTTGCCTTCTAGGGAAAAAACCCTAACATAATCTCTACCGTTAGATCTGTGACCTTATAATGAACGGTCCAGATTTACAATGAAATTACAATATACTTTCATAAGGCAATTTTTTCTTCGGGGGCTTTGCTCCCGAACCCCCATCGGGGGACGCTGCCCCTAAACCCCCGCTTGCCGCCAGACCCCCCAACCGGGGGGATGGACCCCCCGGACCCCGTAGAGGGGGTACCCCCCCTCTGCACTCCCCCGCGTGGAAGAGTGTACATACTTCTGGGGTGTAAATACTTCATGGGGTATAAACACGGATGAAAGCAAGGACCTCTAAATTAGGAAGATAATCAGGCTCCACAACCAACAGGAGCTAATCCTAAATTATATGATCCATTGAATATGATGAAGTATCTATCCATGGTAGAAACCATGAAAATCAACACATGTTCAGTATGACTTTAGAAGAAGTCTTCCTCAAAAATAAGTCTTAAAGTATCCCTGGTTGTCCATCCACATCCATGATCCCATGATGAAAGAAAGAAGTTGGAATATTCAGGACATGGAATCTATAGAAAAATCCATGGACCCAAGAGCTAAAGAGAAACATGAAGATTCCAAGAGAGAAAGAAAAGCCAAAACAACCAGTGATTATATCGAGAATCAAAAGACTACAAGCTTGATCTGAACCCTCTAGAAGCAATCAAGAAAAAGAAATTAAAGTTGTGATGAAGAACAATGTATGGAAGACTTATGAATGAAAGCATTGCAAGATCTAGAACTAAAGGTTCTCCCAAATGTAGGGAGAGGACTATCATGATAGCTTTTTCCATACATGCCTCTACCTGAGACATTGTATCTCCTACTATATCCATGGGTTGGAGTTTACATCCGATGAATAAAAGGAATGTTCTCCTCAATAGAGTAATTGAACAAGAAGCATACATAGAGAAACCTCAAAGTTTTTGAGGTATACCAGAAAGAGACTCTTGTATGCAGATGGAAGAAGGTATTGTATGGATTCAAACAATTTGGTTCAGAGCCTCCAATGCACAACAAAAGCGTGGTGAAAACTTTCTATAACAGAGATACTGTATCATAATAGTTACTCAAAACTCCAGGATGATGGTTTTCCAATCTATGAAAAAATTTCATGATGACAAAAGAAGTGGCACTTGGATATGTTCCAGTTTGAGATCTACCACGATGTTATGAGCTAAAAAGAAACAAAGAGCTGAATCCAACTATGATATACTATAATGATCAGAGCTATATGAAGCCTCCAGAGAAAACCAGTGTTCCAGAAAGACCGAAGTACATTGAGATCAAGCATTACATTCTCCATGATGAAGTCCAAAAAAGAGAAGTGGTTCTCCAATATATCTCTACATATGAGCAGATAAGCAGATATTTTGGTAAAGCCTCTGTCTAAGATGAAAGAGTTTTCCTACTCAAGAAACAAGTTGGAGCTCGTGGAGACAACTTCCTTATTGAAAAAGGAATATGTGACTACCAGGTTTTGAGGGAGCACTGATGTGTTATTGATTTATGGACAATCACTTTTTAGTTCGAAAAATGGTCCAAGATGAGTAGTTCCTTTCCATTTCAGAAAGTGGTTTGACATTTCTGATGAACAAGCATTTTCCAGTTCAGAAAATGGTCCAGATCGAACCGTCGTTTTTGTAATGAAAATGGTTCGATAGTTTGCTAATGTACCATAGAAAATGATTCCCCTTGTGGCCAGTTTGGGGGAATGGTCTAGGAAAATATTTCTTCTTGACGATCACTCTCAGTAGTGGTCAAGAAGACCGGTCTACCTCGCCGGATAGTCATTCTTTCAAAGCTCACAGTTGTAAGCAGTTTGGAAGAATGGTCCATTTTTTAGGTTGGTGCAGGACAGTCATTTCCTTAGGAAATGGTTCAGACAATCATTCCCTAGGGTAGATTCATTCTCTCCAGATTGCACTTTGTTTAGTGCAGGAGGAATGGCCCAGATAGGTGAATGGTCCAGGTTCAACAATCAGGGATAGGCATTCCCTAGGGCAGACTCATTCTCTCAAGGTTGCAATTTTTTTAGTGCCGAAGGAATGGCTCAGAAATTAGGAAAATTATTCTTCCTTTCTTGAGACGAATAGTCCAGATAGCTCATCATTGATGTTTTAATCTCTAAGGGTAGATGCTCTTCCATATCTCACAGATGTGAGTGTAAGAATGGCCCAGATGATTCAGTTTATATCATAACATTGTTTTTCTGTGCAGGTTGATATCAGATGATATGATTTCCATATAGACTCTATGTCTCTGGACAGTAGATGTATGCTACTGTGGTGGATGTGTTACACTGATTGTGACTATATGTCACTGATCAAGTAGCTATGTCATACCTGGTGTGGTAGTGAACCATTGGATTGTAGTTATGTACTACTATGGATAGACATAGTTGTGTTCTATTGAATGAAATTGTTCCAATTTCCTTGTAAAACTATCAATAGTGTTGAAAGTGATTATTAGCTAGATGGATGATTAGTGCACTGATGGACAAAGATTCTCCAGATGGAAAATGGTCCAGGACATCTATTCTTCTAGGACATATGCCCTAATTAGAAGAATGGATTTGGTATCACTCCTTAGAGTAAGTGACTTATTCAATATCATGCTTGATTACTCAGATGGAGTATGGTTTCGAGAGATGATGCAGTTGATGACACTGATAGTGATGATGGTGCTCATGATCTAATCATGATATATTCTATACGACTATGATGATACTACCAGGTGAATGGTATGTTTGTGCTCAAGACCATTACCTTCAATACCTCCCTAGCGAGGAGGGAGTGTTGATATTATAGTAGCTGCGAGAGGTATTTACCTCCACATGTAAACCTGACGATAATAGAATATTCCGGGAAGCAAGAAGAAACCCTAAATAATTGGTTAAGAACCCTAGAAGACAAGTTGGCTCAAGAGAATGATTTATATTAGGTTATTAGCCTCTGAGAGAAGATGTCAGCTAAAGGAAATAGTTAATAATAAGTAATTAACACCCAGAATAAGAAGTCAGCCCTGGCAGTCTGGCAGAAGCAGTATAAATACAGGAGGGCAGTCTTCAATTTAGCCAAAATTCTCTGAATTGTTGAAGCACACTTGTGCACACTATAGTTGGCCAATTTTGTGCACAAGTCTTGGAGGAGCTGCAGCCGCTAGTTTTGAAGTCTATATTTTTGGTCTCTCTCTAGGTTGGACTCTCTAATCAGTCTTGGTTACTCTTTCTTGATGCGCTATCCCTGGAGAAAGGTGCACTACCTTGTTTGGCTATCTATCCTCGGGTTTTCTTCCAAAATGATTATTTGTCAAGGTTAAGGTGCTCGGGGGTGGATTCGGCCTATGGTTGGGTGAAAATATTGCTATATTTTCTATGGTTAAACAAGCACATCCATTGCTTTCTAACAACAAATTCCCCAACTTATCCCATAAATCCTTGGTTGTAGCTTCCTCTGACACATTCAGTATACTGAATCTGAGAGACACAGTCAGATTGTGCTCTTTGCCTTTCGATCCAAATTTTTCCAATCATCTACTGAAGTTCCTGTAGGTGCAGTACCTAGATCTACCGTGATCCACTAATATATGTCCACCAACAGATCTCCCATGTTGATCTTCCAAAAAGAAAAACTTTTCCCATTAAACTTCTTAATCTCCATTTTTGAATTGCTCACCATTTCTTTTCACCTGAAAAATCAATACCACAGATCTCCCACTGTAAAAAGGATTATCACAGTCCCGAGGAAAACCCTTGACCACAAAGGCATCACCCTGAAGCCAACAAAGCTCTGATACCAAATGTAGATTTTAACCTTGTACAATATTTATTGCAAACAAATTTTCAGTAAAAGAACATAAAATATACAATGGAAAATACAAACATTACAGAGAGATTTTTCCCCTGGAAACCCAAACCGGAAAAACCAACATATTCTATATTCATTCATAGTGATACATTGTTTACAATACAATATACATATAGGAGCCAACGACATCAAAAACCCTAACCCAATGACCTATATTAGTCAACAAACCTAATTCCTTAATCGGAAATAGAAAACCATCGACAAAAACCCATGTGCCAAAAAACCGCCCAACAATGGACACGAAAATCGAGGCAAAAATGCAACACATTTCCTGAGGTAAAAAAATTTCTCGGGGGCGCTACCCCTGCACCCCCTTGCGCACCTGATGCAATGCAAACACTATTACTCGTGCAAAGAATATAACACATACCCAACATTCCTAGGGTGGGATAGACATGTGGAAAATCAGGGACTGTAGGCTAGTTGCAACATTCGTCACCTTGGACCAAGTCTTTTGTTGAATATCAAACCATAGTTTGGCGATAGGAACCCTTTTTCCTGTGGATTTTAAGCATAGCTTGGGAGTGACCTATCGTTGAAATATTATGAGTGACAAAGCCTATGTCTGGGAGGAATGTACTAGTCTTGCACGCAATTGGTGACTTTTCATAAGAGATAAATGTTCTTCACACACTTGTTTAATTATTGTATGCTCTAATGTTATATTTTAAATGGGTTCATATTCTTTATGAATTTGTTTCTTATTCCTGTATTTTGCATCACATGTGAGCATGATAGTTATAAGTGTTTCTTGTTAGCTACATGTATAATGAATATATATGTATTGTTTCTCATGAGAAGTATGAAAATTCCTAAGTATTCTTGTAAGCTAAACTCTGTGGTATGATTAGAAGATACGAAGGCATGGTATGATTCTTTGAGTGCGTAGTGAAGCAGTCTATGCACACAAAGTGATAGAATTTTACATGTAGTATTGGATTGATTGTGCACACAGTAGTACTTTGTGTGGAGAAGCGTTGAATGCACAATAATATATATGTGTACTAAAAGGATAAAGCACGCAGAGGATTTGTGACATTTATTCCACTACTATAATTCATTAAAAGAAGTGTACTCATAGAGTGAGGCTCAACGTGAGTCTGGGCGCAGTACCTTAGGGTTGTATGCAATTAATTTGGTCTACTTATAACATGGAGCGTTACAAGTAGTATCTGCGTGCTAGGAATTTTGAAGTAGCATTGTCCAATGGTGAGATTGGTTGCTACAAATAATATCCTAGAGGTTGAAGTTGATATTGTGTGATGTGGCCCATCTCGAGAGTCAATGGATGTTACACCGACCATGCTCATTCTTGACAATAGTAGCTAAGAGAATTTGGTTGCTCAGGGTTTGGTGCAGCGGTTGGAACTTCCTACTACCCCTCGTCCGACACTCTACCAATTGGGTTGGGTTAAGAAGGATGGTCCTCGTGTGATGGTGACCCAACGTTGTTGTTACATAACATTTTGTCGCAACTTCTTATACTATCTATTCTCTAACACCTTAAAAGCATAAGAATTTGGAAGGAGAGTTGGGAAGAAGTCTTTTGGAAACAAGCAACTCTAACAAGTCCCTAAATTAAAGAATTTTCATTGGTTGCACTCTAGCAAGGTGCGACAACTCTACTTGTCAGAGTTTGCATCACTACCAAGTGCAAAAATGTCACTTTTTTCTCCGATATAAGGGTGCGACAACCTTTTGTACATGGGAAAAAGAAGATATTCTCAAAGGTTCTAGAAGAGAAGCTTCGATGATGAGTTGTTTACCAATCAATGTGGATCTCACCCGCCTCTCCTGATTTGGTGAGATCCTAACCTCTTCATGGATTCCTCTCTACTCTATAAAAGAGGCAACTTCCAAAGGAAAAAGGAAGAAAGAATAGAGGAATAACAAAATTATGGTGAATTGAGAATATATCCAGATTTGTAATTGAGAGTTTGTGAATCTCACTTTGGCCCTAAGAGATTTAGTTGTGCTATAGTGTTCTAGTGACAATGATGACATCTATGGAGGTTATGAGGGTATTGGAGCATTAAAATGTTGGAAGGAGCTTGTTAATGCCAAGGCGCCAGTTGCAAGTTGCTTTCTAATTATTTAATAGAGTGATACATTTTCCTTTCCTAACTAAGATTGCCAATGATCTTTGTGTGTATTTTTGCTTGGCTATTTACATAGGTTCATTGAGATATATAGATATTGGTTGCTTTTACTGTTTTGTTTGTTCCTCTTGAGGATATATACTTTTACAAAACATTTAATCAAGAAATTGGAGTTACAACTTGCGAGGACAAACGACGATTAAAAAGGTATGAACTTCTATCTTTTATGTTTCTTTTTAACCTAATGAAAATCGTTTATTTTGTTTCATTTTGTTCTAGTTTCGGGTGCCCAGACTAGGGAGATTGGTCTATTTCCACATTCACTAATTTATCCACAAAAAAAATGGTGACCATACTAGGGAACAATTTTCTAGATTTGTTCTCCTAGTGAGCTTCCTGTGTCCTATTTGAGTCTTCCTGAGTCATCATTTCACTTTGTTTGATTATACAATCCCAAATTCTTCTGGAAATATTGAGCTTATTTTGACTTCTTATGGAATTTAGTTCTTGCCGCACTTTTATTTGAGTCACAGAGCAACATTGCTGCACCATGTATACTTCTCTGTCCGCGACAACTTAACTTGTCGCACTGTCTGTCATAGCTGCCTGTGACAACTTTTTGAAATTTTTATTTTTAAAAAGTTCTTTCTTTGCTAGGTCTGAGATCTGATGTTATAGAAGTATTTGGGCTAATTCATTTATTGATTTACAGACTTCTTGGTAATCTGGAACTACTTTTCACCATTGGTTTTTTTTAACTTGCTCTCTTCAGTTTTTCTTGTATTGAATATGATATAATCTCTTAGCCAAGTCTATGAATGCTTTTCAATTATTTTTGTTATGGTTTTCTTGAATATTTTTTAGATAGTGATTGAGTGTTTTCTTCAGTGAATTCTTTAGCTTTGAACTCTCTAGTTGAAGAATTGTTTCAAGACTTCTGAATTGAGTTTGGCTTTAAGTCTTTGGAGCTTTGTTATGATTTTTTTTCTTTGTTTAAGTTCTGGATGCGATTCATTTGCTTCAGTATATCTCTTTTCTTTCTTTTTCAATTTCATATCTTTATTTGAAAGAAAAAGTTTAAAAGAGAAGCATATTTCTTTTCCATAAAGAAGAATCTTATTGCATTCTGAATCGTTTGAGGAAAATTGGAATTGAAACATTTAAAATTGGAATTTGTGTTTTTGAAAACATCTCTATTTATAGGAATTTTGGAAAGATACTTGTAATCTTAAACAAAGAAACCTCTCTCTCTCTCTCTCTCTCACGTACATAGGATTCATCAAATTTAAATTTTCATCTCATATCCTTTTGTACACTTTTGAGTCAAGGTTTCACATCATGAGTTTCATTTCCATAACCCTGTGTAAACAACAACCTCTAAAACAAAGCGTTTAATAAAATCCATTAGGTAATTTTTGTTTCTTGATAGCAAACCAACATTAGTTTAGGCTAGAGATTTGGAATAGGTTGTGAGGTCAACTTTCCAAAGCTTCCAAAACCAACATAGAATATTGTAGTAAGGAGCGAAAATCCAATTTCATATAGGCATAGCTAGGATCCCCCTCTCACACAGGGGCTAAACATGAGGTCGCATGTGGGAGAGAAGCAAAGATTACCCCTCTGAGGCTTGACCAAACATAGTGGAACAATTGTATATTGGGGGTTATTATTGAGATGCATCTATTTTCATTTGGTCTCATAAATTCGTGAATCCCGAATCCATTTGGGGTCCTTTGGAGCTTATTCGATCCTCTTATTCTTAGTCCTCTTGGGGAATTTTCGACTTGATATCCTACCCATACTTTCAGACATGACTATCGACTATACCCACTTGAAGGTTGATTATGAGTTGGTGACTTTAGTTTCCATAATATTTAGGGTATTTACATTAGGTGACGGTGAAGGGGAGTCTTCAGTGTACCTCGGTCAAATGTTGGTCAAGCTCACTCAGGCTCCTTGGAGGGTCACCCATAACTTGCATCGTAAAGGGACTTGCACCAGGGTGTAAGTCCATTAAGCAGGTCACCAACGCAACTGATCCACCTAGTCCATCCCCACTCCTTCTTGTATTGTTATTACGATGTTGGATTTCATCACCAACTAGTTTTTATAGTGTGAGAAGATTTTTTTTGTTGATGTGTTTGATTTCTAGATTTCTTAGATAATGTTTTGTTGTTTGCATTAGATGACCTAGGAGATAATTGTTAATTATTGAAAATTTAAAACGTGGCAGAACCTCCTTACTATTCTCATAGAATGCAGGGTTTATCCCTTGAAGAACCAGAAAACACAACATCTGAAGATACCAATGTTGATATTACACAACCAAAAATTGTTACTGAAACTGTAAAAGGATCATAATTAGATCAATCTGAAACCACTAGGATTGAAGAACCCGATTTTGACAATAATGAACTTGAACTTGTTGAACCCAAAGTCACCCAAGATTATGAAGTTGAAATACTTCATTCACCAAGTTCAGACTCAACACACTTACATTCTATATCTCAACCTTTGGTTCCTTCACCCATTCCAGTATCTGAACCATTACAGAGTAGTCCTCAACATCTTGAATTTCCAAACAGTGTCGTAGTTGAAGAATATACTCCCGACAATTTTCATTTTCAATTCAACCCACCTTTATCTGACTTTGACGATTCAATTGTTGTTCAACTACCCGCACCACTTGTATATTCATGGAGATATAACGGTTGGTATCATTCTTTAATCAGAGATAGTGAAACCCCACTGTTATGTACACCATTGTCCTTCTTCACTAGTTCAACAATGGATCAACCCACTTCTACAGGTCCTGTGTTTGAAGGTACTAGCATCCCAACTACATCTTTTATTTCTAGTGGACCTAGTATATCTTATGACTTTGGTGGACCATCAGTTCTCGTCGGGTATCAATCTCTCAGTGGTGTTTTTTCTGGCGCTTCGACGAGTCCTTCATTTTTTTATTATCCTCCTTGGACTACTGGTATGCCTGGTATACATGATATGTTTGGTACAACTCATTCAAATATATGAAAAATGACACAAATTACTATTGCTCCAGTATCTTCTACTCAACCAATTTCTAGTCAACACCTTCCCTTAACTAGTGGGGTTAGTGTTCAGTCTTCTCTAGGTCAATCCATACCTACAACTATGGGTCAAATGTCCATAGGGTCCATGGTTTCTAGAGGGAAACCTCTTCCAGGATCGTTATCATCTACTGGGGGAAACCTCTTCCAAGATTTTCATCACTTCCCGAGGGGAAACCTTTTCTAGGGTCGTCATCTCCTACTTGGGGGAAATATTTTTCAGGATCATCGTTAGCTCCTAGAATTGGCCAACAACTTCCAGGTTTTGGAAATAAACCTCTTGGTTTTGGTCAACAATTTCCTCTTGGATTTGGCCAAAAAACTCCTAGTTTTTGTCAATAATATCCTCCTAGATTTAGCCAACAACCTCTTAGTTTTGGTCAACAATATCCTCCTGGATTTGGCCAACAATCTCCTAGTTTTGGTCAACAATCTCCTCTTAGATATTTCCAACAGCCTCCTGGTTTTGGTCAACAATATCCTCTTGGGTTTGGCCAACAACCTTCTCTCCCTGGATTTTTCCAAAAACCTGTTCCTGGATCTAGTCAACAACCTCCATTCAAAGCTTATTTTACTAGAAAATCAATACCTACTATTGGTCAACAACCTCCTCCTGGTGGATCATCCCAAATGAGATTCAAGCCATCCTCATGTGATCAAATGTATGGGGGCATGCCTTTCTCTTGAATGGAAAGTCAACAAAACATTCCTCAAACTAGTGGAGCTAGTGGTACTCAGGTACATGTTGTCCAACCTTTCCAAGGATATAATCATTATGCTGTTGGTACTCAAGTTCCTATGGGACATCCACATTTTCAACCTTATTCGGGTTAAATACCAACAACATCCATGAATCCTCAACATGGGTATGAGCCATATCAAGGGGTCGATCCTTATGCTTCTTATCATAACCCTGCTTACCAACAACCTGCCCTTAATGTCCAACTACCATTTTTGAAAAGTTTGGACTTACCCAACTTATCTCGGCTTACCAACGATCCAATCTACCATTTTCCTACTTGCCTCACATACCTACTAAGTTACCAAGTGACATCCTTAAGTTTGACGGAAAAACTAGAGAATACCCATAAAATAACGTCATAAATTATCATTTGTGGTGTTCTTCCAACTCTTTAAATGATTATTCTATCTGTTTACGTCTTTTTCAGCGCACACTCACTGGTAGTGCAGTTAAATGGTGCATAGAATTAAAATGAGGAACTTTCTATACTTTTTACTCTTTGTATATGGATTGTTTAACCCATTTCCAATTTCCAACCATTTATGAAACTGACACCAAACTTTTAACATCTTTATGACAATCGACGTCTGCCCACATTTCAAATCACACACATGAATGATGATGTTGACGTCGTTTGATTAAAGTTGGAATCCCGGATCAATTATTAGCTGATTGGTTTACCAAATATTTTCTACCTCCTATCGCTTGTGATGTTGCAATGGGGGGTGTTGTAACCGAATAACAAGCTATTGCTTGTGCTCAGTATTTATATCTCATTTATTCACAATCTAACACTTTGTATGATTTAATTCCCAACCCTCCTAGACCTTCAACAAACCCAACTTCTGTCTCTACTACCGTATCACATTCTACTAATGGTGTGGTTGGTTTTGTCACTCAAGAAACTAATGTTAAACCTTCAAATCCATCTAAATTTATTCCTAGTACCACTCAAGTTACTACCACTACTACTTCTCCCATTTCTCCAAAAAATACTTTTGAAATTAACACAGTTCAAACCACAACATTTAATAAGGACCAATCATTCAAAAGTAATAAAAAGGGCAAAGGTAAAGCTAAACAAAATTCCCAACAGAAGGAGAAACCTAAAACACCACCTGCTGATGAGACATAGAAATGGAAACCCAAGTATCCTTGCTTAATTTGTGAAGAGGACCATTATACCAAGGATTGTCCATGTCGAACATACATTAATTTTTTTCTTAACGGAACTTCTACTACACCTGTGGTATTAAATAATCCTTTTCCCTCTCAACAATCTCAAATGGTCACTCAAGATCAACCCTCTGCATCAAATAACTCTTATGTACTTATGCGTACTACAGATAAGTTAAAGAAGTCACACTTACTACGTGAGCCAAAGACTATTCGCCTACAATCGAGAAGGTTAATGATCAACCTTCCCTGTCTGCTCCAACCCCTTCCATTCCTTTGCAAATTGATAAACCAAGAATTGACACAGTGATTCGACCACCTCCCAAAGGTGTTATTCGTAAGTCATCTTTTAATCCGCATGCATGAGCTTCTCAAAACTACAATATTGTGGAAGATTTAGCTCAAGCACCCTCTGCGATGTTGGCTCTCGAAGTTCTTCAAAGTTTCCTTTTGCAACGAAAAGCACTATTGTATGCTATAGGTGGATTTGACCCTAATGATTCGAATACGATATCCTTTGACTTGGAAACTCATATTCCAAGACTTCCTCATAAACTTGCATTTCAAATACAATTTCTCATACGAGATAGGATAATTTTTCGCACTGTTATTGATGAAGGAGCCTCAACTTGTGTGATGTCTCTTAACCGTTGGAAAGATATTGGCTCTCCGTCCATGAATCAATCATCTAATACATTAAAACATTTTGATGGTAGATGATTTAATCCATATAGAGTTATTAATGCATTACCAATCATATTGGAAGGTAAAACAATCATTGTTGAAGTTGAGATAGTTGATGCTTCGCTAGACTAAAATCTTCTCTTGGGACATAGTTGGGTGTATGCCATGTCTACGATAGCTTCTACCTTGTTCCATGTACTATATTTTCCCCATCAAGGAAAAATAGTTACAGTTGACCAACTTGCCTTTTTAAATTTTGATTCATGCGTTGGTAGTGTACCTTTTGTAGAGAACATCCCATCCTCCTCCTATGAGAATGTTGGCGTGGGTCTTTTAAAAGATTCAACGTTAACAGTAGATTTTCCACTCCCACCACCCAAAATTTCTCCTTTTGTCCCCCAAATAAATATGATTTCAACTGCTATTGGTAAATCCCTTGGTTCATATGATCCATGGGTAATTCCTACTCCAAACGAATACGATAATTACGATGACCGAATGCCACTTAGCCCAGTGGAGTTGAACTATGAAGCCATTGAATCTGCCTATGCATCTACTTCTGATGCATATGATCAAATGTGACCAATCTTAGATGAGAATCCTCACTCTATCTGGCTTACCTCCCTCACTTCCCATGATCCTTTCAATGATATTTTTCCCAGTGATGAAGCTATTGCGGAGGTTATGTCCTTAGAGGAAACTCCATGGGATGATGGACATCATTGTTCCTCATTTTTTCTTTAACTTGAACTTGAGACTCATTCTATGGTATCTCATGATCCTCCCATTCCTATCCTCCCTTACGATATTTTATCTGAGGGGAATTTGGGAGTCATTTATGATATTGTTCCTATTGATATTTCAATCAAATCTAGAATCATGGAAAACATTCATATCGATGCTTCTTGTTCTCCTAAATAAATTAACATTTATAGAGCACTTTTCAAAAGAATTCCACAACATTTTTGCTTGGTCCTACGAAGAAATGTTTGGGATCGACCCGAATGTTGTAGTTCACGAGATTAAGATATATCTTGAAGCCAAGCCTATCCGGTAAAAGCCTCATCCAGTTCACCCTAGAAAATTTGTTGCTTTCAAAATGGAAGTTGAAAAACTTCTTAAAGAAGGTTTCATCTATCCAGTACCTCTTACCGATTGGGTTTCAAATATTGTCCCGGTCAACAAGAAACAAGATACGATTCATGTATGTGTTGATTACCGTGATATCAATAGGGATTACCCTAAATATAATTACCTGAATCCTTTCGTTGACCAGATCGTTGATGATTGTGTCGACAGTGAAATTTTCTCCTTTATGGATCGTTTCTCAGGTTATAATCAGATTAACATACTTCCTTCAAAACAACATAAAACTGATTTCATCTATTGATCCAGGGGATCAAATTTTGCTCAAAAATTCAAAGTGCTCAGAATCACTTCAAATCAAACAAGAGTGTAGGCCTCGTCATTAAAAACCCAACGCAACTCGTTTGGGTTCAAACGGACGTCGGGAGTGAGAGATATCACATTCTTTTCAAAATGACAAACATGCAAAAAAAGGGATGCTGACTGTACAGTCCGTACGGCTACTGACGTGGTAGGCCGTATGAAACGTGGCAGAGCTAAGTGGCAGATAGTTGGTAGCTGAGGGTGAATGACATTACAACATGTGGCATTATTTGGTTGGTCGTACGGTGCCATGTGGCCCAGTCATGTGCTGCCATGTGGCACCTTGTTATTGGTTGTTGTATAAAACTTTATTGGAGTCCATCGGGTTCGACCCCGTGACCTCCACCCATGTATAACCTTTTCAAAGTTTGCATTGACAATGCGCCACACCATATGCCTTGTTATATATATGGTTTCATATTTATTTGAATTTGAGTTTGTTGTATGTTGGCGTGGGGGTCCGGGCTGGGGCTTAGCCCCAGCCCCGGTCACATATTTTGTTGCCATATGACCATTGTTATATTGTGATGCGTGCATGGGTATGCATTTTGGTTTGGATTTAAATACAGTTCAAACAATTATATAAACTCCTGGCCCTTATTTTTAAACCCACAGTCACATGGGTCATATGACCTTGCCCTTGACGGTTAAGGGCTAGGTGCACCCGTAACCGTCCTACAGTTTGCACGGTTCACGCGGTTGCATATGGTGCTAAGTTTTTATGCTTAAATATGCGTGTGGGCTAGGTTGAGCCAACAAGGGGTGCATTTTGTAGATGTAGAGACAACAAGTTTGAAGGGGGACTTCCAGGAAGCCTATCTTCTTCAATTTTTGGCCAATCAAGGTGCCAAAAAAGCCCAGCTAGGGGTTTTTGGATGTTTTGAAGCCATTGGAGCAATCTATTTGGAATTTTGAGCATTGTAAAGCACATTTTTGAGCACTTTGAGAAAATAATACAAATGATCCATTGGAAGCTGGACCAAGAGATGTATCCCAAGAGAGGGGTGAACTCCTTTATCATTTGCTGTGTTATGTGTTTTCTGTTCACTGTTATTATTGTTGTTTATATTCATCTTGAATGAGTAAATCCTATTAAATTTTTGTTGCAAAGTTGATCCATTTGCATTTTAACACATAAATTTTACCTGCAAATAATTTCAAGAATACAAGTCTTCTTCATTTTTAGATAAAGTTGGTATCAGAGCATAGGTTTTTGAAGACTTGATTATTTGTAAGTGTTTTGTTTTCTGATGCTCACAAGGTTGAAACTCATAAGAGGAGAAGGTCAACTTGTAGAGCCAAGTTCTCATCCTTCAAGGAAGAAGCTTATATCATCACCGCAAGTTTCAAGGAGGCATTCATGAAGTATGGCTCATGAAGAGAGTCATGATCATGTTCTTGCAGAAGATGAAGATCTCAGAAAGGCTTTCATGGAAATGAGAGAGATGATGAAAATCTTGATGGAAAGGAATACAAGGTTGCAAGGTGAAGGCTCCAACCCTTCAAAGCGCAAGGGAGACAGTGGTGATAAAACTCCAAATGGAAATGGAGGGAATGGTGCTTCTCCACCACCCTCAACTCCATCTTCTTCTTCTTCTTCTACTAAT
>JASDQU010227425.1:1334-11796 GCA_032191745.1 Picea mariana | reverse complement strand
CCCATCAGAACTATCTCGGGTGAGATTGTGCAGTGCATTATGTGTGTTGTGTTTCCTTCTGGTTTACTAGGAGGGCCGATAGTTTTGGGGGTTTTGTTGGAAACCATAGTAGACCTGAACCTGGGTCATCCCAAGAATGGTAGTTAGAGGAAATAAACAACCAACAAATGTTTTTTTTGTTGGCTGAAACTGCATCGAATTGAGTGAGAGGGATCCACAAGAGAATCGTGTAGAAAATGAAAGCCTAGAGGGTGATGTTCAGACCATGGAATGCAATGAAAGTGAAGATAAAAAGCTGGTTGAAGACAAAGGAGCTAGAGTTTGCACAAAAAGACAACAGAAACCCTAAAATAACATGGCGCAAATATTTGGACAAGTACATATTTAGCGACTTGCATGAAGTATTTTTTTGTGATTTCCTGCATGTACTATAGGAATGGCTATTAAGGTTGAAAGACAACAACCCTACAAATCGACTCAGACAGCTAGAGTGGAATCATATGGAGATCACATAGTTACAATAAGTAGACAACGAATTCACATGCGCAGTGCATTTCTGGCTAGACAGTATTTTCACAGGCTTCATCATAGAATTTGTAGTAGATACCGTGAATTCTTACAGTGCAACAAAGAAAGAGCTATTGAAGGGACCTATAGGCAGGTATATCAGATCGTTGTATACTTCCATCAATATTTTACTATATAAAAAAATCATAATTACAATGGCATGAGAAAGCTAAACCTCCCTGCGTGCATGGGGGAAGGGGAGAAGCACTGACTAGAGTTGGAAGGATGGAGGGAGAAATGGAGAAGGGAAACAAGGATACCATGGACCCAATCATGATGGAAGAATATCACATCAAGAAGATAATGGAAACAGTTGGAAACATGTAAAGTGGATCACATTACCAATATAAGTTGAATAATAAAAATAGATCCATAGATGAGAGAGATGGCTTGGAAAGTGATGAAGAAGAGGTAGAGGATCTTTGTGATGTGGATCAGATTGAGGAAATCTTACGCACAACATATGAAATAAATATAGATGTTCCAAGGGAAGAAACTGAAAGAAGAACTCCCATCCATGTTAGTGTTAGTGTGGCATGCATAAACCCATGTGTGACTAATACACCAATATGAATCCCACCATTTAGATAACCAAACTTCATGGGAAGGAAGACAGCAGGAAGTACATCTAGTCAAGGAGAATAAACTGGAGGAGCTAGGTCAAGAATTAGTAGTCAATTATCTACACCGCACAGAGGTAGTAGTTCATCATTCAGGATGGCATGAGATGATCCCACCATGAGGTTACCATATTTGAATGGAGAGGAAACTGAGGACCCTGAGAAGCACTTGTTCATCTATGAGAATATATGGGAAGAAAAACAGATCACAAATGAGGATACAAAACTTGCACTATTATCTATCACACTAAGAGACCACACACTAGATTGGTGCATGAGATTGGATGTAAACATCCCACCAGGAACAACAAGGATAATTGCATATATCAAGAAGCTACTAATAAATGAATTCCAAAATCCTAGATCAAAGTATCATTACATGAATGAGATGATAGAGATCAGACAGAAAACAAGAGAATCTGTGTGGGATATTGACCAGAGATTCAAATGATTGAAGGGAAAGATCAAATATGTCATGATAGATATGAAGCATAGGCATATGCTTATGAACTCACTGCTACCACACTTGAAATACCCTTTTACACAGCATAAGTTTTAGACTTGGGAAGAGGCTCTGCAGGAAGCCCTACAACTAGAAGTGAACCAATATCAGAAGATGAATCCAACAATAGAGGATATAAAGGAGGATCTAAAAAACTTAACATTTCAATTGAACCAGAATTGGGGTAAGGACAAAAGACAAGTTGTTTGGTGTACCACATGTAGGATAGAAGGACACCAAAAGAACGAATGCCTAAATTTCACACAGTATATGGAAATAGGATATCCAAACCCTTTTCCATCAGGAGGACTATGGTATAAAACTTGTAAGACATAGGAGAATGATCCATATCATTTCCCAATGATGCAAAAATACCAGACAATGCCTAAGAGTTCATACTACAACTTTTGTAAATCAGTGGGCCATGATGACAAAGACTATAGAAAAATGGATTTGATGAGGGAAATAACATCAGACACATATAGGGTGCAGACATAAATGATTCCATGGAAATCTGAACCATAGTTTAACCAAGTACCAGCCCCATATAACACTACATAGTAGCAATATAACATTGTGCAACCAGAGTACAATATCGCGCAGCCACAGTATAATCTCGTGCAGTATAATCAAGTACCTCAGTACAACACATAGCGTGGAGATCGAAATGGATATAGATGTGGA
The DNA here is from genome assembly GCA_032191745.1 of Picea mariana. NCBI lineage: Eukaryota > Viridiplantae > Streptophyta > Pinopsida > Pinales > Pinaceae > Picea > Picea mariana. The sequence goes on along the minus strand of JASDQU010227425.1, from coordinate 9,423 downwards.
GGAAGAGGTAGAGGACGATTTGGAAGATGTAGAGGACTGGTGGTATGTCATAACTATCAACAACCATGACATTATGCATGGGAATGTCCACATCCACCTACGAGATGTGTGTATTGTTGTGCATCAGATCATGACATAGAATATTGTCTGACACTATTGGGGAAGATCCATGAGAAGAGGAATAATAACAATCAAAATGTATAGTGGATATCTACAGAGGCTAGAGAGGATGGAAGAAATATCAATGTCATCATGCATAGAGGAGCTAAAACATGACTTGATGCAATAAGACAAGATCCAACACAACATCAATGGGTGAAGAAGAATGTCGAACCACATAAGCAGTTTGATGCACATAATGAAAAGGAGACATTCAAGAAAGAAAGACAAGAATTCTTTAAACCACATGTTTCATCTACATTAATTGTGCAGTATGCTCAGGACATACCAATATATGATATGCCTTCATCGTTGGACCACACTAATGAAGCACAACCTCTAGGAAAAGTAAGTACTATTAAGGATTTTATGCAATCTTGTGTTAAACTACTAAATTATCCATCATTTGTTAAAGTATTACAAAATATGTTAGAAATATCTGACACAAATGTAGAGGGAAATTTAGAGAAGAAAACAATTAATCACTTGCATAGAAGGAGGAGGACAAGCAGAGAATTCAGACTGAATTCAAACATTGGAGATTTCAACATGGGGGATATTATACTGGAATTAGGATCCGAAGTAAATTTGTTACCTAAGAATACATGGAAATGTATGGGGGATCCCACACTAGGATACTCACTTTTCCAATAGAAACTATAAAATCAACATAGAGTTCTTCCAATTGGAAGGATAAAAGGTGTGCCAGTAGATATGGATGGAGTGCGCACTAAAGCCGATTTTGAAGTGTTAGAAATAGTGGATGTCACAACACCTTATCCATCATTTCTTGGCTTGGATTGGGAGTTTAAAAACCATTCCATAATCAATTTGAAGAAAAGGAATATGACATTTGATTCAGTAGAATATAGAGTTGTTGCACTACTCGACCCATCAGAAGGAGAAATATTTGTACAACCCACTTGCTTAGACATGGAGAAAATAACCCAGTTATACAAAACCACCACATGGGAAGAAGATTATGTGAATTCAACTACAAATGGGGTACTCAGTTGGAGAAGTATCACATCATGTACTTCAGACTTAGATACAAGGTTGGAGAATTGGCAACATATATTACATGAAGTATACATAAGAAGGTGCACAATAATAGACCATGTAGTAAGATGGGTGGGTACATAAATCATAGAACCTTCCAGTTTCTATGGTATTAACGATTTAAAAGAATTCATAACAATATATGAAGATGAGATGATGGAAAATAATAGGATATTATCCCTGTACATATGATTCAAGGAAACACATGCAAGATGGTGGTGTGCACACAAAGAAACGGGTAAGGACTAGTATCAATGAAAACAACTACTACACATTAGATTCGACGTAGAGCAGAGGAGCAGAGTGATGTAGAGACATGATGGACATGGGCCGCCACTAGAAGATTTGGAAAAGTGAATAACACTATGGACGATGACACCACCATAATAATGGCCTCATCACTTTATTCAAACACTAGAATGAATTCTAGAAAACTGGTATGTAGACCATGAACTGCGCAGAGGCACTGCATAATGGATAACATTGTAGAAGAATTTTGTGGTAACTTTATCATTTGAACTTGAGAACCCAAACATAGATTTGTCTATCAAGAAGATAATAGGGGTAATATTCATCCAAGAACCAAAGGTGGAACTCATAACAGAATACTAACAACAAAATAGAAAATCAGTGAAAGAACTATTGTCATGCTATCATATGCAGGAAGAAGCACTAGATGAGGATGACCCTCGAAATATCCAAATTACATAAATTGAAGGAGAAAGAGAGGTGGAAGGCCCATATATGGAATCATAATTATTTGTTGTGCCAATCAAGGTGAATAAAGTAAATATTGGGACAAATGATATTCCCAAAATGGCCAGTATTGCAGACTACTAGGATGAAGAAACAATAGAAATAATAATAGAGTTACTACGTGAATATAGTGACATGTTCCAAAAACATTTATAGATATGAAAGGAATAGAATGAGAGCTATGAGAGATGAAGATACCTCTCCAACCTGAGGCTAGATCTTTTAGACAAATACCTTATAGACTAAATCCAATTTATAAACAAAATGTCAAAGGAGAAATTGACAAAATGTTAGAAGATGGTATCATAGAATCGGTGGAGGAGTCCGAATGGATAATCCCTATGGTAGTATATGAAAAGAAATAAGGAGGGATAAGGATCTATGTAGATATCAATAAATTGAATTATGCTTGACTACATGACCATTTTCCCACCCCTTTCACAGATGAGGTATTAAAGAATGTGGGAGGCCAGGAAGCATACTCATTCATAGATGGATTCTCATGTTACCATCAGATCAAGATAGCTCCTGAAGACAGGTACAAGACCACTTTTTCCACATAATGGGGATCCTACAAGTATAAAATTATGCCTTTTGGGATGAATAATGCACCAACTATATTCTCAAGGGTAGTCATAGCTACTTTCAAAGAATTCATCCATCAATTTTTAGAAGTATACCTGGATGATTGGACAGTATATAGTCTATTGAAGGACCATGTAGAGGTGTTAAGGATAATGTTGGAAAGATGAATACAATATCATATATCATTAAATATTAAGAAGTGCATCTTTGGGACACTTTTCACAATACTATTGGGACACATAGTGTGCAAACAAGGCTTGCTAGTAGATTCTGCCAATATCGTAGTGATTATTAATTTATCACCACTGAAATTAGTATGCCAGTTGAGAGAAACATTGGGCCACACATGCTAATATAGGAAATTCAAAAAATGATATGCACAGATCACTGCACTGATGGAGAAACCACTGAAGAAAGATACTAAATTCTAGTGGAATGAGAATTGTCAATAAGGGTTGGACACCTTGAAAGAGAAAATGGTAACAACACCTATTTTGGCATTTCCAGATTGGGAAAATACCTTTCATGTGCATGTAGATGAATCAAAAATAGAACTTGGAGCTATTATGGATTAACCAGGATTAGGAGAGTTAGACCATCCTATAGCATTTGCAAGCAGAAAATTTTCAGAGTCAATGAAGAACTACAATACTACAAAAAGAGAAGGCCTAGAAATGGTATATGAACTACAAAAGTTCATAAACTATCTACTTGGGAAACAATTTAAAATGTCCAGAGATCATTATTTCCTCAAATACCTATTCAACAAGCCAACGTTAGTGGGGAGAATCTATAGATGGTTACTATTGTTTCAGGAATTTGACTTTGAAGTGATAGTCAAACTAGGGAGGTAGAATGCATGACTTGATCACCTATCGAGGATTACCAATGGAGAGGAACCTACAAATTTAGAGGAAAACTTCCCTGATGTGAAGTTATTTTCATTCCAAGTAGCTTATGAATATTTTTCTGACATCATTGAATACTTGAGTATAGGAACTGCGCCACAAGAATTCAACACTGTGTAGAAGACAAATCTTGTAGTTAGAGCTACAAATTATTAATTGATTGCAAGACACCTGTACAATATGGGCACAAACAACATTCCGAGAAGATGTGTTCTTTAAAATGAGAGGCCTAGGATTTTAACAGAGGCTCATGATGGAATATATGGAGGACATTATGCAGGAAAAGATACCACATAGAAGGTATTGTACGCAGTAATATGGTGGCCGACCATTCACAAAGATGAAAAGGACTACTGCCAGAGATGTGATGTATGTCAAAGGGTTGGAAAACCTAATAGATGGGATGAGATTCCCCTAAGACTACAAGTAACCTTGAAGTTATTCAAAAAATGGGAAATAGACTTTGTGAGACCAATTATTTCACCAACAAAGAGGTCAGGAGCAACGTATGTCATTACTGTGACAAAGTACTTAACAACATGGGCAGAAGCAACACTATTAAAATATTGCAGCACTGAGATAGCATCACACTTCTTGTTTGAGAAAGTGATAACTAGATTTGGATGCCCAAGGATTTTGATGAGTGACCAAGGCAATCACTTCATCAATATCACTATCAAGGCTATGACTAAGGAGTTTGAAGTATATCATCAAAAGAGTACACCATCTCACCCTCAAGCAAATCGAATAGTGGAAGACTTTAATAAGATCTTAGAGAATGCTTTGACAAATATCTTCAATGTCAACAAATATTATTGGGATTTGAAGATACCAATAGTATTATGGGCATACAAGACTACATGCAAAAATTTGACACGACAGACACAATTCAGATTGGTGTATGGACAAGAAGCAGTGGTGCCATTAGAATTATTGGATCCTAACCTACATGTAGCAGCAGTCAACAACATTACAGAATGATGTGCAGTAAAAGAAAGGATAAGTCGGTTGATGGAGATGGAAGAAGATAGGATCCTAGCAGGATTCTAGCAAGAAGTATAGAAGGCAAGAGATAAATCTTATCATGACAGACATATCAAGAGGAAAATTTTCAAGGAGGGAGACCTAGTCTTGGTGTACGATAGTAAATTTCATCAGCATCCAAGGAAATTCAGAACACATTGGTTGGGACCATATGAAGTGAAGATTATCACAGATGGGTGATCTATACAATTGAAAGATTTGGGAGGAATAAAACTGAAAGGAATGATCAATGGGAGTCGAATGAAATTGTATAGGGACATTTGACCTCCTAGTGCTTAGAAATATACAATGTAGTAAGAAGATATGTATCTAGTTTATTATAGTAGAAGTTAAGAGATACAAAATGAGAAAAATAAATAAAAAGAAGAAAATCCATAAAATAAAAATAGATAGACACACATGGAAGGTTTTGATAGAATATAACTACTAGAATAGAACAATGTGCTGCATGAAAATCGGGGATAGAAAAACTGTGCACAAGAGAGAAGTTAACTGGTAGAAAGGCACAATGTGCAAGAAACAAAACAAAAAGTGAAAAAGTGACAATTGTCAGTGTGACACAACTTTCACTTCTTCGTCTTGCTATATAGCCAGAAAAAGGGAGGAAAGAAACCCATTGTGTTATTTACTAAGGAGAAGAATGAAGAGTCGAGTGGAAGAGATATAGAGTGAAAATTTGACCCACCTCTGTCGATTTCGAATTCTACAGTCTAGATTTCCTCACCATGTCACCACCAAGAGTTGGAGCACCAAGAAGAATGAGACAAAACACACGGAGTAGCACTCGGGTGCCACTAACAAGAACAAATGAGATGACCACATTAGTGGATGTGGACAAAATACACACACCATAGTAATATCATACTGGAGTGCATGTGGAGGAGGATCAGGACCCCACACAGGAGCCCGAGCAACCAGAAGCAGATTTCGAACAGATGAAATCTGATGCGTCTAAGGGAAAGGGCCACAACAAGAAGAATAGTCCACAGTTTCGATGCAGCAGGGCCTAGAACCCGAAGAGAAGCAGAGAACGACTCACCAAGACACACCAGAAGTTGGGGTATCATCCCCACAAGTGATAGAGAAGGTGCAACGAGAAAGCAGTGTGCAGTGCGTACAACGTACACATACAAAACTATCCATGGTAATGTCAAAGATTCCTGAAGATGTAATGGCATATGATGAGATGGTAGGAGGGGTCAATGGCCTCAAATACTCCGACCATGATGTGTATGATGCCATAAATTTCTTGGATTTGGCAGCATAGAGCTATCTGGAGTTAAAAGGAGAAGGAACATCAGGCGTTGTACTGTTGGAGCATGTGTAGTGGATCTTGGGACTATACAACACCGACATAATGAACCTAGTATACATACCGCACATTGGGTGTGTTAAACACATAAATGGATGTGTAAAGAAGTTGTTATAGAGGGTGCATAGAGGCATCTTATGGATGGATAGGCCAATTCCAATCAATTTCTATCTCATCACAGTAATTACAGGGATACCCATAGATGGGGAGAATCTAGAACAATACCTAGAAGAAAAAACCAAGGAGAAAGTGATATCAGATGAGATGAGAGAAAAGTATGGCACGAAGAGGGGTAACAGGGGTATCGGGATCAACGACATCAATGATCCCGTGACACGATTTGCAACATGACTATTGGGTTGCAAATTAATGTGCAAGTGCAGAAAGGAAGAAGTACCTGAAGGAGTAGTAGAAGTTGTGGCCCAATGCAGGAACGGGATATCTATGAGGTGGGCCCCTTACTTACTAAACTCATTCCTTGAAGATTGCAAGGATGCACAAGAATGGGGCAATGAGTTCCACTATTCGTGGTTACTCATCCTCACTACACTTATTGGATGGAAATAACCTACATACATTCTATTCCTACCAAGCACAGGAAAATGTAGCACAACGTGCTTCACATCCCTTCGCACAAAAAATGATCCCAAGGAGAAAAAACTTAACAACTACATATTCATGATATACGTGATAAAGATCCAAAATAGAGTCGCACAAACATGGAGGATTCCCATAGAAACTATCCATGAGTTTGGGAAGATAATGAACTTCCAAGCATGAACTTCCAAGCATCACGCAACAATATGTGGCTACATGAAAAGAGGGATCCATCCAAGGAGTGTCTGCAACTAAAGTAATGCATAACAATATAGAACATCCAAATTGAGGTCTAGGAATGGCGTGAGGAGTGGATGTTGATTAAGGTTGGTTGTCATTAATGTCAACCCTTGAAGAAAGACCCATAGTACAAAGGTTGGGTAATGGACCCAAGATTGTTTGATGTAAATATGACTCATTATTGTCTTGTCATGGTTGATAAAAAGTAGAAATGGATGAATTCCAAAGTGGTCCCCTTATGGTTAAAKCCCTCACRGGAAGACGCTTTGYARATTGAGTTATCCTAGAAGTATGGTTAGAGAACCGATGCTTATTTGTGGAATAATTAGATGAAGGTCAGTGAATTTTTTAGTGAACCTATCCTATATAGATAGYRCTTGTCATGCCATTTCYGGTGGTATGTGGAMCATCACACAACTCCYCACATTTCGAGAGTTATGGCCTTATGAAGTTGGAGGACCCTCTTATGTCATCTAGAAGCCCCAAAAGGTCAAAGTAGTCAAAGTGGTTTAAGATATTTTAGAAGAAAAATAATAAAGTGAATTGATGAGTGTACTATAATTTAAATTGAATACAAAATAAATTATTTAAATAATAAATTTAATGGATAAATTAGAAGTGGGTTAACCCTAAAATAAGGAAAGTGGGCAAAGTGGCCGAGTAGATGTTTTTAAGGAAGCTACTTGGAGAGCATAAATAAGAGGAAAGACTCTCTCATTTTAGACACACTTGAGAATTTTGAATACCTATAGATGTATGGGGTAACCAAATGATATCTAAGTCGAATTTCTGAGGGAATGTGAATAGAAGAAGGATGGAATTCAAGGAAGGATAAATTCTTTTGATGATGCTTTCTAAGGTATGTTATTTACAGATCATCTCACCATTTTCGCAATATTTTTTTCTATAGAATGATTCAGACTGTGAAATTTCTATTCCATTGAGGAAACATATCCAAGTATCTGTGGTAAAAAATTCATCTTGTGGTTCGTTGTACTTTTGTAGTCACACTCCGTGGAAAATAGTGTTTGTGGCTAGTCTTGAAACTAGTCAAAAATAGGTGTTTCGGGTAAAAATGTCATAACTTATTCATAACAGATCCAAATTCAGTAAGACCAAATTTTTTCTTTATAATATACTCTTTATTATTCTTTTTAATAGTTTCAGATTGATTCAACAAACATTCCATGTGGGGAACGCTCTACAAGGTCGCTCTCTAGAATAAGCCAGAATTCAGGAAGGCATGCCATTTTTTCTATAACTACCTTTTTGAGAGGTTCCAAGTAGTGACACCTGGAGGAATTGCATAAAAGACACTTAATAATAGTGTATATCATTTTTATATCTTTATTCATTACATGTACAAAGTTATGATTATTTCAAGTTAGGGTTGTTGACTAATCCAAAACTAGTCATGTGAGACTAAAGA
>JASDQU010227424.1:5700-16114 GCA_032191745.1 Picea mariana | reverse complement strand
ATGCACCTCTCGATTATAACCTCTTACTTGGTCGTAGATGGATTGATTCCATGCATGCAGTTGTGTCCACACTTTTCCACGTGTTACGTTTCCCACACCAAGGAAAAGTAGTTACTGTTGACCAATTGGCCTTTTTAAATTCCGATTCCCATACTAGAAACGTACCATTTATATCGAAGACACCTCCTGGGTACGAGAACGTCGTGTGGGTCTCCTGAAAGATTCCACTTTAATGGGTACCTTCTCAATACCACCACTCGATGTTCCACCTCATTTTTTCACCTCAATCAACATGATTTCCACCTCCGTCCATGAAACCCCTGCATCTCATGACCCATGGGTAGCACCTAATCTCGATGATTATCTTCACTATGACGAACAAATGCCTTTAAGTACAATTAAATTTGCTTATCAATCCATTCAATAGACAACCCCTTCTACTCCCTCTCTTGGTGATTCATCACCTGATCTATTTCACGTCATATTTCCTACAGATGAGATGATCATGTCAGTTATTTCCATGGAAGACACCCCATGGGACGATGGACATCATCATTCCATTCTCTTCCTAGAGCAGCACACCATAGAGAGTTATCAATAGATTTAGACTTTGTCAACTGTTGTTGTCATTTCCTTTGTTCCCGAATCATCCCATGACGTGCTATATGAAGGGAACCCGAGTAACATTTCACCCATCGTTCCTCTTGACATATCCATTAAACCTGGAGTCATAAAAAAAGTTCACATCGGAGCCGCATGTTTCGATGATGAATTTGTCACTTATAAAGCTATCTTTTAATAATTTCATGACGTTTTCGCTTGGAGCTACAAAGAGATGTTGGGTATTGATCTCGATATCATTGTGCATGAAATTAATACCTACCTAGAAGGTAAACTCGTTTGGCAAAGACTTCATCCGATCCACCCTTGCAAAGTTTCCGCTATCAATCTTGAAGTTGAAAAACTTCTTAAATTCGAGTTTATCTATCCCGTGGCTTTAACCGATTGGGTTTCTAATCTAGTACCGATAAATAAAAAATAAGGCACGATACGTGTATGTGTCCATTATAGGGATATTAATAAATCTTGTTGTAAGGACAATTACCCAACCCCCTTCGTCGACCAGATCATCGATGATTGCGTCGGGAGTGAAATATTCTCTTTAATGGATGATTTCTCCACCTATAATCAGATTAATATATTTCCCACGAATCAACACAAGACTACTTTCATTTGTCCTTTGGGTACCTTTGCCTACCAGAAACTGCCTTTCAATTTATAGAACATCGATGCGAATTTTCAACGTGCCATGTATTATGCTTTTCACGATATCAATCACATCGTACAACAGTATATTGATGATCTACCAATGCATTCCATGCACCGCCAAGATCACTCGGCCCATCTCCAAGCCATTTTCATTCGTTGTCGTTACTATCGTATATGTTTAGACCCACACAAACATGTTTTTTGTGTGGCTTCTGGCCGAATTTATGGGTTTTATTGTGTTACTTCATGGAATTAGGGTGGACCCTTTGAAGGTTGAGGCTTTCCTTAATCTACCTCCTCCTTCCACATGACGCCAACTTCAAAGTTTGCAAGGGAAGGCAAACTTTTTGCGTCGATTCATCCCCAATTATGCTGAGTTAACGTTAGGATTTACTTGACTATTGAAGAAGGATTATGATTTCATATGGGATGAACCTGCCAACAAAGCCTTCGAAGCTTTGAAACTTGTCCTAACTCATACACCACTTCTTTTCCCACAATATTATAGTCAATAATATTTTCTCTACCTTGCCACTGCGGACTCTACCATTTCCATGGTTTTAGTCCAAGAAGATGATTCACACAACAAACATGTAATTTATTATTTGAGTTAGAGTCTCAAGACTACCGAAGCCAAATACCTACATGTTGAAAAACTGGCCTTGGGAGATGTTCAAGCTTTCTAACGTTTCCATCACTATATCCTATTACGCAGGACCACTATTATTTCTAATTGCAACCCTATGTAGCATATCCTTACGCGCCAAATGATAGGGGGAAAGTACTCCAAATGGATTGTGATTCTCTAGGAGTTCTACTTAGAGTTTGAACGTGCTAAGTCTAAGAAATCATTGGTTTTCGCCGAACTGATATGTGACCTTCCCTCCATTGAGACATAAAACGTGGCAGAGGATTCCTTGCATGATGAATCCCTTTTTCTAATTAGTTATGATGACGCTTGGTACGAAGATATTATCATCTATCTCTAGATTCAAACTTTTCGGCCCGACCTTTCTAGCATAGATCATCATCGTATATGGTATCAAGCCCATCAATACATAATTCTTGGTGGCATTCTTTATTGTCATGGTGTTGATTCTATTTTCCAACGCTGTCTCACCTATGGTATCGAAGTTGTCTTGACGATTGAATTTGAGATACCATATTTGAAGCTATTCATTGAACTTTTTCCCAGCACCTCTGTAGAAGAGGAACGTCTATTGTTAATGTTGTAATTAGATGAAACCCATTGTGATGCCACCCTGGTTATTAAAGCTCAGAAAAAGTGTGTCAAATCCCAATATGACAAGCATGTCAAGCCATGTGTTTTCTCTGAAGATGATCTAGTTCTCCTCTATGAACAAGACCGTGATTTAGTAGGGGCCAAAAAATTTGAGGCTATGTGGTGAGGCCCTTATATCTTCAAATGAGTGTTGGAGAAGGGAGCTTATGAGTTAGTGGATTATGATGGAATTACTTTGAGTGAACCCAGAAATGGGACTTAATTGAATAAGTACTATGCGTAGGTTATCTTTGCATGAGTGCTTGTATTTTTACTATATCATACTCTTTGTTGCTACTTTTGTGTGCTTTTCATTATTCGKTTTTAACCCCCAAYTGCTTACCTTGCATTGTGTTTGGTTTCTAGATGTCGGTGTCTTTGCTACMCTACATTGGCTTCACCGATGGCGCTAGTCGTAGTACTCAAAACTTAKAATTTGTTGCTTTGGAAATCTATGCACCTACGAACAAATTAATCAGTCTACATGGTGTCTACCTCGATCATGAAACTAACAATATCGTAGAATATAGTGCAGTCATCAAATTATTGACCGACGCTATTTCACTTGGAATCTAACACCTGGTCGTACGACTTGGTTCACAACTAGTAGTACTACAATTAAGTAATTTCTATGCTATCCATAGTCCTACTTTGTTAAGGATATATTTACGAATTTGCCTCTTGGAACGTTATTTTGATTATATTGAATATCAACACATTCCTAAATGTCTAAATACATTAACATATGCATTAGCTAATTATGTGTTACACAAACATTTGAGACATTTATAAATCCAATCACATGATGTACATAAAAAAAAGAAAGCCAGTAGAATCCTCATGTATATATATAATGATAAAAGTTTTGTACAAAAGTGTGTTTGTTTGAAGACCAAAAATATCAAAATTTGAAGCACATGGCTTCGTATACAAAATAGCATCAAGGATGTTTCTCATGATAACACACAACTGCTAGTGCTACCCTACAGAGCAGTCGACTAATAGAGCCAGATACACTTACAGTATGGCCTTGATATCATCTCAGGATCTTGTCGATGGACATATCAGGGACACCCACTGTCAAACCCTCCAGGTTCTGCTTGATCACCTTGTAGTCACTAGCATCCCATCTTGTTGCCTTGGTTGCTTCCCCTCATCTTTGAATGAGATATGTACCTGGAAGCTGGTGTGGTCCTACATCTGCATTATCAAAGAATTTTTTATCAGTCCTCGGATTAAAAACATAAAAAACATTTCATATTTCAAAATTTACAAAAACATTATAAAAACAAAAATGTACTTCTTACCTATGTTCCCCCATTGAGAATCCTTGGGTAGAACCAATTCTAGGTCACCTATGATATCCAAACCATCATAGTCATAATTGTCTACCATCAATAGTTGAGGCCTCAACCAATCAAATAATACATCGTTGTATTTGACAATACAACCCGCCACGTGTCGATCCATAAGGTCGCACCATATTTTCATCCTTGAATCCTATGGGGCCTCCAGGCCCCACTCTACCTGTAAACGCAAGTGAGGAACCCTATCGAGGAAGAAGGACATTAAAATGGATCCATACCCAAATTTATTTAGGTCACCTCTCTTGCATTTTTTTAGTTTTTTCATCATACTACGAAGAACACCGTGAGACGAGTTGAATACCTAAGGCTCCATGCACTCCACTGCATACTAGACGTAACTTTGGAGTTCCATGTGAGGAGATGCACTCCCCTCCATACGTGCAATAGTGAACAGGATAGTTCGTAGGGGTAAATATCAGACACCCCTAATGGAAACTTTTCCCTTGCATCTCTCATCATTGGGATCACAATATCTGCAGACATACTCACTCATTGGAAAACTGCCCCGTCTACCACATGTCAAAGTCATGTGGGATCCACGATGTGATAACCTCTTCAAAATATAAATGTATTTAATATCTAGGGAGAGCATGTGGACTCCGACATGGAACACCTATTGATCCACATCTCACATGTGGACCAAGTACTCAAGCAACCTCAGTTGGTCCCTCATGCCCTGGATCATGAAGAATTTCAGGAGCTCGCATTGTCGAAGGGCATTAACTGTGCCCGGGTCATTCCCGACGATGAGATCATCATCCTGATGTTCTTTCTCCCTCCACTCCAACATTTTAACAGTTTAAAATTTGCATAAGATACATAGGGAGAAGTCAACACCTTTTTTTCACTTCCTTGGAAATTTTTATTGGTTAAACGCATATAAAGAATTTTTGGTTTTTTCCCACCACAGGTGAACCTTTATGCATAGTGTGGGACTTCCGTAGGTGCACCAAAGGCCACCTGTGGAAACCTATGGTTTCTGAAGGCCCGAGTATATGCCACCTGCCACGACCCCTCTGCATACCTACTTGTATAAAAACCGACTCAAACATTATATTGAACCAATGAAAACAAAAATTAATCCATGGAAAAGACAGAGGACGAGGATATTACCTCTTTGGAAGAAGTTGTTTGTTGAATAGTTGCCTGTATCTCCCGCAATCAACAGAGGAAGTTTGAGGAAAAAAGGGTTTTTTTGGATGAGTTTTGGTAAAAATGAAAATGAAATGGTAAAAAGGGTTTTCACCTATATTTATTCACTTTTTACTTTTTCTATTGAATTTTTCTATTATTTTTATTCATTTTTACCTAAAACCTATTGTTCTAATGGTATCGCGAGTGTTTTATTTTTTCACAGATGAATGATATGGTAGCCTGAATGATGGAATTCAGATACTTTTCTTAATTTGTTTTTACATTTGTCACATGTACAAATACTTTTTAGGTTTTTCAAAAAAAACCTCGAGCTCAGTCTTTGTTTGTTCTCGCTCTCTTAAATCAATGAGAATGTAACCAAGTATACTTTTGTAGTCTTTTAGTACTTATCATGGTAACAGGAAAATCAAAACTCATGGAGTATTCTTTAAGCTCTTTTCACGCTCCATAAATACGAAAATATTGTCAAGCGACCTTGTTCTTTTCACGCTCATAAAAGTATTTGAAGAAAACATTTGATGGGCGATAGTTTATCACTTTTTTGGTCTCATTAAACTAATTTACAAAAAATGAACTCAGAGAGTTCTTTTAAAATGTTTTTCAGACTCTCTAAATATGAGAAACCTATGATATTTCTCTTTTTGGGCTTGTTAAACAAACATCGAAAGACCCATATGGGACCGAACCACTCCTTCTTAGGGTTCATTAAACATACTCTAAGGGACTCGTCTGAAGGATGAGCTTACATCAACAAGCATATGTTATCCTCCTCAATCTTGCGTAAAAATAAAGAGGCACTTGCTAGAGATGGTGGGGGGAAATTTGGGAAAGAAATGTGTCATTATATTTGTGTTAGCGGTAGTAATAGTTTCTCTTGAATATGACACACCCTTCGTCATTGAACCAGGGTTGGGAAATTCATTTGTCTCTTGTCTGACCTTTTGCAAGTTCATATATTAGGTCATCTTTGAGTCAATGTTTCCAAGACCATTGTTATGCCATTCTTACGTTCAAGAGAAGTCCAACCTTACACAAGCCTTCTATCGATTCGACCATCTGTAGTTATCAACTCTTACCGTGTCAGCATTCCGTGTGTCAGTTTCAAATCATTTTCATACTTTGATCTACACTAAATATGTTACTTATTTCTCATCATTGATGGGGGATAGATCAAGTCCCTCCTATGACAAGTCTTTTCCTATTGACTTCAACTCATCATCGGGGAACAATAATTAGAAATCATTTAGTACCTTAGAGCCTGCATCCCTCAATGGCAGGTTTCTTCGCTTTTGACAGTGGATTCACATAATTGATCCCTGATCAAGATATTTCATTGGGTGTTCGACTTCATCTCATTTTTTCAAATTCGATGGACTGTACTGAGGTACCTTGGGAGTCATTGACATCAATGGTAATTTCCCTTCAACTTGTTAACAATTTTCATCAATGACTCGTAATCAAGTGGTTTCTATCATGTTTGACTTTAGCACCTGTAATTGCATGGCGAGATTCGTACTTACGGATGACGGGATTGAAGACCTTGGATGTCACCATTTTAGTCCAGGTTGTGATGGAGTATTTATGATTTCTATTGAGGCATAGATCCACTTTGTATGTCTCATGGCTATGTCTGGTTTTGATTTTTCTAGAGCATAGATCCACAGTGTATTTCTGGTGGCTATGTATAATCTTGATGGCATGGATACACAGTGTATGATTAGTGGCGATGACTGACATTGATGATTTAAATCATTTGTAGTTTGATCATGTGAATTCCTACCTCAGAAATGGTATAATATTGTGCAGATGGTTGGTTGTTTGCAAGTTCCCGATTGGTGCACTCCTTATTCCCGACACACACGCATATTACAAATTATTTTGGCTGTCATGAGTTCTAGCCTCATATTTTGGGGGGCATTCTGTTACACATTATTTTGGTCACCCTCGCGATGTTCTACATGCATGTGTTCAGGATCTCAAAAGGATCTTTTGCATGAGAAAGTAATTGGTTTCTCTCTCTACAAAACTTGTTTTTAAAAGGATGTCACGGGCTAAGAGTAATACATAGTGTGGAAATGTCTGATTTCTGCACGTTGTCCTTAACCTAGCCCACTGAATTTTCACAGGTTGCTCTATAGATAGGGCGCGACGACGTTTTAAGACTAAGAAAAGGTACGAATTTCACGAATATTATAGAAGGGGATCTTCTAGAATATGAGGTGGCATTTGTATGGTTGGGATCCTACTAGATTCTCTAATTTGATGGGATCATCCTAATCTCTTTAACCATCTCTCCTTCTCCTATATAATGATGGATTTCTCATGGAAAAGGTTAAGAAAAAAACAATCAATATTGAGTAAGGAATTTATGAAGGAATARGCTTAAGATTGTGTTAGGAGCTCTATTTCAATTGATTATTGAGATCTCCATTGTTTCATCAAGCTATTGTGGGTCATATTCATGCAAGTTTGAAGCAAGTGTGTGTTGGAGGAAAGGGCCACTAAAAGGGAACCTTGCARCATCAAGGCGGTTCGGTTGTATCTTCCACTTTTACTTAATATAATACAGTGGCATGTTTCTTTCCCATAAAATTATTCTTATTTTATTACGTGACTCCTTGATCACATGTATAGGGTTTCATTGAACATACTATTGTTTCTTTCATTTTGGATGGTTTATGTTCCATCGTAGGATCAATAGCACAAGAGGACCCGAGTGAAACAGGGACAACAAAGACATAAGGAAGTGATATTCAAAGGTATGTCACTCATCTCTTCTTTGATAGAAAATTCAATTATTAAACATAGGGAAAGCACCATGTCTTGTCTTGTTTTGTTCTAGATCTAGGTGGATCTAAGGAGATCAGTTTATGTCTGCATTCGTCGATTTATCCAATAACATTTATTTCCAAGTACACTTAGACTTTAATAATTAATTATTTTGGGGGATATTACAAAAGGATACCCTTAACAACAATCCCAACGATTTAGAAGAGAATCACAATGAAACAATTGTAAAAGACTCTCAGTCACCTAGATATGTTCTCAGCTAATTAGAGCCAATAAAATATTAGAAAATCCATCGTTAAACTTCATAGAACCTTGAACCTTAGATCCAAACATAGGAGACGAAAAATAAGATAAGATCCTTTAAACCACCGAAGAGAAATTATGTATAGTCCATCGAATAATGGTGATCAAAAAAAGTATATCCCAATATCCCTAATCATTCTAGCATCAATCGCAACAAAACTCCACCCAATATGAATTTCATGTGATATCTGAAATTTGTAATAAACTTTTATGTGGGCTGTAGACGTCGGAATCTCCATTACCTAGTATGTGCGTAGTAGCATTGGAAGACCCGAACAAAACTTTCTCAATTTTGGTTACACTCTCTCTTTAAGCTTCCATTGGCGTAACCACTAAACCACCTCCAGTTTTGAGGGACTCGGATAGTGAGTATGAAGGATAAATGTTTCAAAGAAATTTGAGCTAAGTGTAATTATTGGTTCATATGATTTCTCCCTTGAAGGTGGTAAAATCATTGATGGAAATTACTACCGTAAGAAGCAGACAGGCCTTGAGCCTTGAGATTGAATTAATATTCCGTTGAGATTGAATTAATATTCCGCTGGATACGAGAATGGAAATACTCAAGCCCGTGTGAACTGGGTTATGTGGTAGCTCTTGGATGGCGCAGGTGTATGAATACTCTGAGCACATTTAATTGTAAACCATGAAAAATAGTAGAGCTGGAAGGACCACTCCGTCATGAGGCCAATTCATTGTCATCATTTCCCAATTTATTTAATACTTGTATGTGGAGGTATTAAAATTTGTGTGCGTTAGTTCACCCAAAAAGGCGTTACGAAGATGATAAAAAACTTCCTTGCATTAGTTTATAATTGTGTATGGTAATCTATGACAGGACTGGATTTCATCTCTTACTTGACGTTAATATCCTATGAATTTTGTAATATGAAATACTAGGGAAATCCCTTAACCTGGTATTTGCGTTGAAGCGTTTGAAGCCCAGAAAAAAACTTTCTCAATTTTGGTTACAGTCTCTCTTTAAGCTTCCATTGGTGTAACCACTAAACCACCTCCAGTTTCGAGGGACTCAGATAATGAGTGCGAAGGATAAACTGTTTCAAGAAATTTGAGTTAAGTGTAATTATTGGTTCATATGATTTCTCCCTCGAAGGTGGTAAAACCTTTAATGGAAAGTACTACTGTAAGAAACAGACAGGCCTTCATCCTTGAATTTGAAGTAATATTTCGCTGGATACGAGAGTGGAAATACTCAGGCCCATGCACAGTGGGTTACGTGGTAACTCCTGGATGGTGCAGGTGTATGAATAGTCTGAGCACATTTAATTGTAAACCATGCGAAATAGTAGATCTGGAAGGACCACTTTGTCATGAGTCCAAGTCATTGTCATCATTTCCCAGTTTATTTAATACTTGTATGTGGAGGTATTAAAATTTGTCTCCGTTACTTCACCCGAAAAGGGGTTAGAAGATGATAAAGAACTTCCTTGCATTAGTTTATAATTTTGTATGGTAATCTATGACAAGACTGGATTTCATCCCTTACTCGACGTTAAGATCCTAGGACTTTTGTAATATGAAATACTAGCAAAATCGTGACCACACATAAATAATGTGTAGAGTTTGTTTCTCTATAGTATTACAAGTTGTTAAAATAGTTTTGTTTTAAAAGTTCCTAACTATGATATACTACTTTAAAGTGGTTTGCATCTCTAAACATTGTATGTTACTTTAAAGTGGTTTGCATCTCTAAACATTGTATGTTGTAATTAATAAAAAGGAAGATATATATGTTAAAATATATATATAAGAATAATATAATAACAATTAATAAACTATATATATATATGAATATGAATATATATATACTTCAATAGTGACCAAGTAGGTATCTTAATTGATGTAAGGAGTATTTTTGTTTATTAGTTAATTTTGTTTATTGGTGAAATTATTTGAGGTGTTACATAAAAAATAATGTAGTAAAATTAAGCAATTAATAACTTATGGTAGTTTATTACATATGGGTATGAGAGCACGTGTTGGAAACACTAGACCTTACGGGCATGGACATAAATTCTAAACAAAATTATGTTTGTTTAATTACTAAAACACGGTGAATATTTTATTGTTAAAGTGATAGGATAATTGTCCAACCTTAAAAATATGTCAATCCAAAATAGAGAATAAATTAACCATGAAAGAAATGTCAATCAATAAAATCTTGAACAAAAAAGTGAGAGTAGTTCAACCTCGTATGTGATGGAAACTATGAGAAGTCTCATAGTGG
>JASDQU010227423.1:0-11317 GCA_032191745.1 Picea mariana | reverse complement strand
GATTATATTTACATTATTATGGATTCATCCCCTCTCTCAATAATCCAACAATTGGTATCAGAGAAGGTTCCTTCTGAAATCAGTTTAACCACTGAAAGGTAGATCATGGAGAGTACCAACTTGTATAAAAATGGAATACCATAGTTTGATGGATAGAACTATGATTTTTGGAGCATAAGGATGAAGAAATATATACAAGAACAAGGATTTCAAGTTTGGCAATCAATTGTAGATGGATACACAACACCCACAGTTCCACCAACAAATGACAAAGCAGTGAAACTTGGTGAGAATAATTCCAAAGCTAAAAATGGAATTTTGAATGGTCTTAGTGATACAGTATTCACCAAAGTTGCACATTCTAAATACGCTAAAGAGATTTTGGACAAGCTCCAAAATATTTATGAAGGAGATACAAAAGTCAAAGAAGCAGAGCTTCAAACTTACAGAGGTCAGTTCGAACAACTAAAAATGAAGGAAGACGAGAATATTGCAGCCTACTTCTTACGATTCGATGAAACAATGAATGCAATCATAGGATTGGGAGAAGAAATTGAAGAATCTGTAATTGTTCAAAAGGTACTAAGATCTATTCCTATGAGATTTAACCCTAAGATATAAGCACTAGAAGAAATATAGGATCTAAACTCAATAAGAATGGAAAAACTACATGGAATCTTCACAGCATATGAAATGAGAACTGAACAAGAAAATCCAGATGTAAAAGAAGCATCCTTCAAAGCATCCAAAAGATCAAAGAAAAAGAAAAAGGAACAAGAAGAATATAGCAGCAGCAGTGACATCTCAGAAGATGATTAAGAAGTGGCCAGCTTCATCAAAAGAATGAACAAGGGAACCAACAGTAGGTATAGAGGTAAGATTCCTTTAATTTGTTTTAATTGTGATGGTATTGGTCACTTTTGTAACATATGTCCTCATAAGAAAAAGAGAAATGATGAAGGTTAATCAAAAGGAAAACACACATATAAAGGAAAAAGAACTACACACAAATTTTTCAAGAAAATCTTATGCACCAAAGAAGACATTTCATCATCGGATGAAGATGAAGTCAGTGATAGTGAGATAGGAAAAGTTTTATTCCTAGCAGTAAAAGACTCTGACAAAGAGGACTCTGAAGAAGAATATGAAGAATTTGAAGAAGAATATGAAGAAGTCAAAGAAGAAATTGAAGAGGCAGAAGTTGACTATCGAGAAGAATTAATGTGTGTCATAGAAGTTATCAGAAGAGAAAAGAAGAAAAACAAGAGACTACAAGAAGAACTAGACAAGAAAAAGGACACTCGAGAACTAGAACAAATGATCACAAAATTAAAGGTTCAAATAGAAGAAGATAAAAGAATTGAATAAGAACTGAAAGAAAAGCTATAAGAAAATGACAGAATCATTGGAAACTTGAAAGTAGAGATTGTGACAATAAGAAAGGATATTCAAAAGAAAAATATGCAGAATAGCTCAAAAGTTTTGGATGACATTATTAGCAGTCAAAAATCTCATCTTGACAAGACCGGACTTGGATACAATCAGAAAAAAACGGGATCAATCTCCAAAACAACAGAGAAAGAAACACATCCAAAAAGCTATGCAGAAACAATCAAAGGGGATAGAAGGATATACAACAAATATTACAGGGATACTCTTCCACAAATAAGAGTTATATTTCATAATTAACAACAAATAGATAGGCCTCAAGAATAAGAAAAATTCATAAGAGCACCTTCTTTCAGAAGATGTTCAACTTCGAGGTATCAAACTATATTTTTTGGTTTATGTTATGCATGTAATAATTTTGGACATAATGCTATGAATTGCAAAGATAACAATAGGAATGATAACAACTTTGAGATTCATACACAAAGGGGTTATTCAAGAAGACCTAGTGAACCACAAAGAAGAAGTTACAACAGATTTTAATCTTTGAGCATTGAAGTGGAATGTTACAAATGTAACAATTTTGGACACATGGCCAAATATTGAAGAATGAAAGTCCCTCCTAAAGAACCTTAATGGAATAACAACAGTCATAGACAAGAACCTTAGAAAATGACATGGATAAGGAAGCAAGATCAATATAGAAATGAAGAATTCACAATCGCTCTACAAGCTAAGCAGAAGAAACGCAGTTGGTATGTTGACAATGGGTTTTCAAAACACATGAAATGTGATAGAGACAAGTTTCTTACATTAAAAAAGGAAAGAGATGGGTCAATCTCCTTTGGAAATGATGATTCAGCCAAATCATTGGAAAAGGCACAGTCTGAATTGGGAACAAGAATAAAAATGTAGAAAATGTTCTATTAGTAGAAGACATGAAACATAATTTTCTAA
This sequence comes from Picea mariana, assembly GCA_032191745.1. Lineage (NCBI taxonomy): Eukaryota > Viridiplantae > Streptophyta > Pinopsida > Pinales > Pinaceae > Picea > Picea mariana. The sequence continues at coordinate 8,971 of JASDQU010227423.1, read as the reverse complement.
GTGTGAGTCAAATGTGTGACCAAGGTCATAAAGTTACTTTCGATTCACAAAAGTGTGAGATAATAAAAGAAGGTTCATGGAAATTGGTTGCTATAGCTGCAAGAACTTCAAGCAACATATATGTGTTAAGTGAAATTGGAAATGAAAAGTGTTATCTAGGAAAGGAAGATGAAAGTTGGCTATGGAATAGAAGAATGGGTCAAATACATTTTGATAACCTTGTCAAATTCAACAAAAAGGAATAAGTAGGAGAAATGCCCCAGATCACGAAACCAACCAACACTTTATGCAAGTATTGTAAGCAAGGAAAGAAAATAAAGACCAAGTTCAAATCAAAGGAATATTCAATGACAAGACCACTAGAAATTGTGCATACCGATCTAGTTGGACCAACTAGAACAAGGGTCTTAAAAGGTGAGAAATAATTTATGTTATTAGTTGACGATTATACAAGAATGACTACAGTTTTCTTTCTCAAGAATAAGTCAAAATATTTTGAAAACTTCAAGATCTACAAGGAAATGGTTGAAAATGAAATGCATTCAAAAATAAAATGCTTGAGATCTGATAATAGAGGAGAGTTCAGCTCAAAGGAATTAATGGACTACTACAGAAATCATGTAATAAAAATGCAATTCTCCATTGCTAAGACACCTCGACAGAATGAAGACGTTGAAAGAAAGGATAGGATAGTATAGGAAATGGCTTGAACAATGCTAATGGATTCAAAATTGACAAATATTTTTAAGAAACAGGAAGTACATGCAACAGTTCACATTCAAAATAGAGTGATGCTCATAAATAACATTGACAAAACTCCTTATGAACTATGAAAAGGAAGACCAAAAAATGTAAAGCACTTCAGAGTTCTTGTAAGCAAATGCTATATGAAAAGAGAAGATGGCGAAATGGGAAAGTTTGACTCTAGGGTGGAAAAAGGAGTACTTGTTGGTTACTCAAGTACAAGGAAAGAATACAAGTGTTACAATATAAGATTAAACAAAGTTGTGGAAAGAATCAACATGAAAATTGATGAAACAGACAAACCAAAATCAAAGGAAGAAGAAAATGAATCAATTAAACAACCCTTAGAAGAAGAAGTAGAAGATGAAAAAGAAGTAGAAGAGGAAGATGAAGAGAATTCAACAGAAGCAAAAGAGAAAGTTCAACAAGTACCTCCAAAGACACCCAGTGAATGAATGTAGAAGAATCATCCTTCAGAATAGATTATCGGAAACAAACATGGAAGAGTTGAGACTAGAAGAAAAATCTGCTCACCCAAACAAACACACCTAGCACTCTCATCTACAATTGAACCAAATTGTTTTGAAGAAGCCAAAAAGGATGAATTTTGGAAAAAGGCCATGGATGAAGAATTGGATCAAATAGAGAAAAATGACCCTTGGGAACTGCTTCCAAGACCAAAGAATAAGAATGTGATCAGCACAAAGTGGGTCTTTAGGAATAAATTGAATGAAGATGGACAGGTTACAAGGAACAAAGCTAGATTGGTAAGTAAAGAATATGCACAGGTTGAAGAAATAGACTTTGAAGAGACATTCTCCCCAGTTGCTAGAATGGAATTAATTAGTTTTCTTTTAGCTTATGCATGCTCCAATAATATTAAAATGTATCAAATGGATGTAAAATCATCTTTTCTGAATGGGGAAATTGAAGAATAAGTCTACATTGAACAACTAGAAGGATTTCAGTTGTCAAAAAATGCAGATTATGTGTGTAAATTAAAGAAGGACTTGTATGGTCTAAAAAAGACTCCTAGAGCATGGTACTCTAGACTGGATAAGTATCTACAGTAGGCAGGGTTCAGAAAAGGAAGTGCAGACAACAACCTCTACATCAAGGTAAGTCAAGGTAATATTTTATTAATTGAAGTTTATGTTGATGATATTATTTTTGGTAGTGATGATGATAGGTTAAGCCAGAAATTTGCAAAATATATGCGGAATGAATTTGAAATTTCGTTACTTGGAGAACTATCCTTCTTTCTGGGACTTTAGATACACCAAGAAACCAAGGAATTTTTATTTCTCAAACCAAGTATATCAGAGAAATGCTAAAAAGGTTTAGTATGGAAGATTGTAAACCAGTTATCACTCCCATGAGAACTAGTTGCAAGTTGAGGAAAGATCATGATTCAAATTCGACATATCAAAGGGAACACAAGTGAATGATTGACATCCTACTATATGTGACAGCATCTAGACCAAATGTAGTGCAGGCAGTCAGAAAAGTGGCACAATTTCAAGCAACACCAAAGGAATCACATGTATTAGCAGTAAAGAGGATTTTTAGATATCTCAAAGGAATGAAAGCATTTGGATTATGGTATCCAAAAGGAAAGGATCTATCACTTGTTGCCTACACAGATGCAGATTAGGCAGGTTGTATTGATGAACGATGAAGCACCAATGGAGAAACATTCTACTTGGGTGAGTGTTTAGTATCATAGATAAGCAAGAAACAATCATCAATATCCTTATCTATAGCCGAGGCAGAGTATATTGCAGAAACATCATGTTGTACACATTTTCTTTGGATGAAACAAATTATGACATATATACAGGTTAAGTATGATGAACCCATTCCAATATATTGTGATAATACAAGAACCATCAATATCTCAATGAACCCAATGATGCACTCTAAGACGAAGCACATTCCAATCAACTATCACTTTCTACGGGAGTAGGTTGTAGAAAATAACATCAGAGTTGAGTATGTGGGAACAAAAAAAGAAGTGGCAGACATATTTACAAAACCACTTCCACAGGAGGCCTTTGTATACCTTTTCCAAAGACTTGGATTTATTTGTACTCCAAAATGAATTATTTTTGAATGCTTATCTTATATGTCTTAGATGTACATGAGGAAGCACCATAAGAGGACAGTTCAGTCAGAGGGAGCAACCCTAGATGGAAATATATCTTTTCCATTGTTGACAAAGGGGGAGATATTTATCAGATGTAGAGGATAGAGGCATGGTTCCAGAGAGAGAATGTTTATCATATGTAAAGGAAGGCATGGTTCTACAAGGATCATGAGTGATATGATTTCAGTATTGAATCATATTGTTTCCATCAATGCCAAAGGGGGAGATTGTTGATTAAGGTTGGTTGTCATTAACGTCAACCCTTGAAGAAAGCCCCATAGCACAAAGGTTCAATAATGGACCCAATATTATTTGATGTAAATATAAATCTTTATTTTCTTGTCATGCTTGATAATAAGTAGAAATGGATGACCTCTAATGTGGTCCCCTTATGGTGAAAGACCTCACAGGAAGATGCTTTGCAGATTGAGTTATCCTAGAAGTATGGTTAGAGAACCCATGATTATTTATAGAATAATGAGATGAAGGTTAGTGAATTTTTACTGAAACTATCCTATATGGATAGTACTTGTCATTCCATTTCCAGTGGTATGTGGAATGTCACATAACTCCTCACAGTTAGAGAGTTATGGCCATGAGAAGTTGGAGAACCCAAGTTTGGGTAATCGACCCAAGTTTGTTTGATGGATAATGGTATCATTTTTGATATATTTGTAGGTAATGCTATTCTATATGGATGGTAAATTTCATTCCATTTCTGGTGGTATGTGTAATGTCAACTCCTGACGGTTTGAGAGTTATGGCCTCACGAAGTTGGAGGACCCTCTTATGTCATCTAGAAACTCCAAAAGGTCAAAGTAGTCAAAGTGGTTTAAGATATTTTAGAAGGTAAATAATAAAGTGAATTGATGACTATACTATAATTCAAAGTGAATACAAAATAAATTATTTAAATAATAAATTTAATGGAGAAATTAGAAGTGGGTTAACCCTAAAATAAGGAAAGTGGGCAAAGTGACCTAGAAGATGTTTTTAATGAAACTACTTGGAGAGTATAAATAAGAGGTAAGGCTCTCTCATTTTATACATACTTGAGAATATTGAATACCTATAGGTGTCTGAGGTGACCAAAGGATATATAAGCTGAATTTCTGAGGGAAGGTTAAGAAAAGAAGGCCGAAATTCAAGGAAGGATAAATTCTTTTGATGATGCTTTCTAAGGTATGTTATTTACAGGTCATCTCACCATTTTCGCAATAAATTTTTTTATAGAATGATTTAGACCCTGATATTTCTATTCCATTGAGGAAACATATCCAAGTATCTTTGTTAAATCATTCATATTGTGGGTCTCTGTATTTTTGGAGTTACACTCTAAGGAAAATAAGGTTTGTGGTTAGTCCTAAAACTAGTCAAAAATATGTGTTTTGGGTAAAATCGTCACAACTTATTCATAAAAGATCCAAATTAAGTAATACAAAATGTGTTGGTTATAGTACACTCTATATAATTATTTGTAAAAATTCCAAATCCATGAAAAAAATATTCTGTGCGGGGCACGCTCTACAAGGTCTCTCTCTAGAATAAGCCAAAATTCAGCAAGGTATGCCATTTTTACAGTAACTACTTTTATGAAAGGTTCCAAGTAGTGAAAACTAAATGAATTGCATAAAACACACTGAAGAACATTGAATATAAGTTTCACATATTTATTCATTACAGGTACAAAGTTATGATTATTTCAAGTTAGGGTTGTTGACTAATCGAAAACTAGTCATGTGAGACTAAATAAACATTTGATGTAAATGCTAGTCTCTTGTTGTTTAAAGTTAAGGAAGTTTTGTAAGTATTTAATCATATACACCAGGTCTCTTACAAAGTTATAAATCATATTTTTATGATGAAATTGATTAGGTCTTTTGGTTTAGGTACAAGGTGGGTACATGTTTGAGACAAGTAGTTGATGAGTTGGCACGTACATGAGGTGTATAGTTGATGATGTTGGTACATATCGATGAATCATAGTTGATGCATAGTTGACACATGATTGGTACATACTTGGTACATGGTTGGATGCACTTGTTTATGGTACAGGTTGGTTACAGAATTTTTGGTACAGGTTGGTGCATGGTTGATGCACTTGTTTATGGTACAGGTTGGTGCATGGTTGATGCACCCTTTTGTGGTACATGTTGATTAGAGGTTGGTGCATGGTTGATACAATTTTTTATGGTACAGGTTGATTACAGGTTGAGATACAGGTTGATGCATGGTTGATGCATGGTTCAGGTTTATTGGTACATGTTTACAATGGTATATCTCACAGTGATAGTGTGACAATGGTTCCATTATTCTACTTCTACTTTAGGGAAGTTGGACGGGGCAAGGATAGGTGGTTGTAGCCACCTTTCTATTGTAGCCAAACAACATAGGGGCTTGTAGCCTCCTTCTAGTTGTAGGTAGATAATCGGGGAGTTGGAGCTTCCCTTAGGTTGTAGCCTGAGAAACTAGGGGGTTGGAGCTTCCTTCCATTTTCAGTTGGAAAACAACGGAAGTTGGTGCTTCCAATGAATGTAATTCTTCAAGACATATAAGACAAATCATTCTATGGTTTTCTCTCGATTTGAGTTTCCACGTAAAACATTGGTGTACTATGTATGTGTGATATTGTTCATTTCTTATTGCTCATTATTGGATAATAATTCTATATTTATATAACACTTGGATTATTTGAAGGAAAAGGATTATAATTACGCTATTACTGATTCACCCCCCCTCTTAGTAATCCAACAAAAAAAATGGGAGGCCTTGTGCCTACACAAGGCATGGTACCAGAATGTTTCTGGGTCAAATTCATAATTTATCTTCTTGGAGAGAGACAATTTTGGAAACAAACAACAATGCGCTATCACAAAAATAAAGTAGGATGACATATAACATTTATTCTCTTATTTGAATCATGACAATTTGGAATATATTTCAATCGAAATTAGCTTCCCCCAATAAACAATGGATTTTTCCTTGACTGTGAAATACAAAATATAAAGAACCATGCGTGAAATGCTTATCATGGATTCCTGTCCCGTTTTTCTTGTAAACAACCGAGAAATTTCCCAGGATGGATTTGTAAAGGAACTGACCTGCAACATTATGATATCTTCAAGAATTATTGTTGGGTCTTCAAGGAACTGGGGTAAGAGGTCCAACCTGTTATCATTTTTTTCTATGAACTACTTACAATCTTGTCCTCTGAAGGTCAATGTTGTCTCCGACAATCTTAACATCTTGTAGAAGACCTGAGGTGACAAAGAGACAAGAGAATGGTCGCACAGTTGAATGATTATTTGGCTTCAAATATATTTTTCGATGCACCAAGAGACCACCTCCTTATAGTAAAAAACATCAGGGACACATCCTACACGAGAAATTCCAGAGGTCCAAATCACTTCGTTATGGGAGGAACGAGATGAATAGTAAGAGTATGCCCTAGACCACTGGAAGTTATCATCCTCATGTCCGAAGATATTCATTGTATCTCCACATAATTGTTGTCAAGATGTTGCCATAATTTTACAAGTTGGAAGGGATAATATAACCCTCCACAAATCTTGATGCAATGTGTGTTAATGGGATATATGCTCAAGAATTTCTCTCATTAATGACAATCTCAAAAACTATTACATGATGCATTATTAGCATTAAAGACTAGTAATTTCATAACTAGAAGTGCAAATATGGTGGGTACAACAAGGACCAATTAAGGATTGGAGATTTCATGAATGTGCTAATGTGACAACCCGTGAAATACATTGCATGTTTTTTGAGATGAAAAATCAGAAGGGATAATATAACTCTATACGGATCTTGGTTTAATGTGTATTAATGGGATATCTCCTCGAGCGTTTCACTCATTAATGACAATGTTGATGGTTCCTGCATGACAAGTTGTTAGCATCAAAGTGGTGCAGTCCCCCCATCTCTCCTAAGGGTTGTGTGACCTCTCGGTCTAGGATTGATCAAGAAATTGAGTTTGATCAACTCTTTTCATCTCTACTAGACCCTAAATCCACTTACACAAGTTATTTTTCCAAAGACACAGGTCGTATGAGACCTGCGGGCCCTATCTTGAGCATTTTTCAAACCTCAATGCAAAATGGGAGCTAGCTCTCTTCTTTGCTAAGCCCTTTCCTTCACGTGACCATGGTTTTAACCACTTGCCTGATAAAAAATATGTGTCATGACTTGGCGTAATGGTTCTTCACGTGTGAGTCACCCCAAATCTCCCGACCTTTGAAATCTTGATAGGATCCTAGCGTGTGCTAGCCCCTCTATTTTCCTTCACTGATGTGACCCTTCATTATGACCATGGGCCAATATTTCAAGAACTTCATGATTTTTCATTTCATGAGGCCTTCTTTCTCATGCTTTTGAAACCCAAACTTGCAAGGCTTTATATCTGACGGCCTAGATCCTCCCTCGATATGATGGTCCTGATTTTCTTTTCGCGTATCAGGACTTTTAGTTTCACGAAGTTGGAGGAACGCTCACCTCCCTTCTCCTGATATCCAAACTCTCGATATCTCCTTGGGAAACCAATGGTACAGATATCTGAGTCATGAGTCAGTGAAACGGTGATCTTTTGTCATGTGTCCCCCATGATGGACAGTTCCAATGATTTCAAAATTTCGTAACCCTACTCCTCCTATGTGCTTTCACCACTTATCATTAGTGCACTTTACCCTGGTCAGGTGGTTATGATTCTTTCATTCTTAGGATAAATGATTGATATCTTTCCTCCCCTGCGCTTTCTCCTCATTGTCTGGATGTTGATCGGATGGTCTAGATCTTTCCCCTTGAGCTTGCACTTTCTTCAGACTTAGAAGATTTTCGAAGGATTCAAAGACTTAGACCTTTGTCCTTCCTATGAGTATGTTTTTTGGATCTCATTAACACTTATGAAAAGCGTTACTCCTTCTGAGCTTGGTCTAGTGAAGACTTCGACTCCCTGTGCACTCCTTGCATTTCAAGGATTTCGATAACTCAGATCCAAAGGATTTCTCAAAGAGAAGTTCCTCTCGCCCTCTTGGCATTCTCCTTTTCTTGTTCTTTGAATTATTGCAAATTCCCTTCGACACTTAGTCGAACCTCAGATCTATGCACTTCTTGCACCAGATCTTCACGCAAGGTTAAAATTCTTGCAGATGACTGTGCATGCCTTGGACCAGTCTCTTTGCACTCCTTGAAAAGGGAAAGTTTCATGCTATCTCTTATGAGCTTCATAATCGAAACAGATCTTGTTAACACACTCCTTCTTTTCTATGTGCACACCTTGCACCAGTTCAACAGAAGAGAAAAAATTGAAACTTATCCTGACATTCATAGTTCCATCTATTCATAATGAAATATGTTCATTCATTCATGAAAGCATAATAACAGAGAACTTAAAAACAATGTCCACACCATGAATTTGGTCAATTTTCCTCTACTATATTCAAATGTGAAAATGGCTACAACTAAAATCAAAACAAAACTGAAAACTTGGAAATCTCTTACTAACTTATAGCTATCTTACTTGTAGCTATCTACCCTGCAGCCAACCTCATTTGGGCATACAAAACCTCTATTTATCTCAGAGGGCTCTTAGGGTTTCCCCTATCTATTTGTCTACATCACAACCTTTCCTATGGATATTTTATTGTAGTCACATTCCAAAGTCAGAGTGGAAACTCCCGCTTCTCTCGCAATCACTCAAGCATTCCTCAAAAGAGTTTTTCGGCGTTGAGTTATGAAATAATTCAAAATAATTGCTGCAACTTCCAGTGCTAAGATTCCGTATAGGCTCCTAGACACTAATAGGTCCTTCTCCACATGCTTTCCAGGGATGTTCCTGCATCATACTCCCCTTGACAAAAATTCATGGACTCCTGTCCATGAGATCCTGCACCGACTTTCCATGCTTTTGTTGATACTGAGAGGGGGGTGAATCAATATCAAGTACAATTTAAAACATTTTTCAAATTATACTTAAGCCATTCAACTATATCCAATGAGAAATGAAAAATAGTATAATATTTACACCAATACACCACAATACACCATGCACAATATATGAGAACTAAT
>JASDQU010227419.1:0-17323 GCA_032191745.1 Picea mariana | reverse complement strand
GTTGTATTAGTAATTTCAACACATAACATCTTCATGCTCCCATGTCACATCCTCAGGACCGTAACAGGTCCACTGGACCTTTACAAGCCCTATGGATCGATTCCGGAGATGTTTTCTTTTTCGGTCCAATATGTGCATAGGATGCACTTGCATGACACCTTCTTTCTCCACCTAAATCACATTCCAATCAATTACATGATTAACATCAGGTATATATTTCTTAAGCAGTGAAACATGAAACACATTATGTACACTCATGGATGCAGGTAATGAAAGCATATATGTAACTGGCCCAATCCTTTCTAGGATTTCAAATGGCCCACAAAATCTGGCTGCCAACTTGGTGCAGTTTCCCAGCTTCAGGGAACTTCTATTAGATTTTACTTTCAAGAACACATGGTCACCCACTTTAAACTCTCTGTGGGTTCTGTTCTTATCAGTGTAGCGTTTCTGCCTATCTTGGGTAGCTTTCAAATTATGCTTAATTTTTAGCATCTGTTCCTCCATTTCCTTGAGAAAATCAGTCCCAACCACTACCCTATCAGCTGGATTATCCCAGCTTACTGGAGTATTTCACTTTCTACCATAAAGTGCTTCAAATGGGCTCATCTTCAACGATGCTTGATACCCATTATTGGAGGGGAATTCTACCAAGTGCAGCTAGTCTTCCAATTTCGATGGTTTGTCCATCACATACATCCTTAGCGTGTCTTATATTACTCCGTTCAATCTCTCTGTCTTTCCATTAGACTTAGGATGATAAGCTATGCTAAAGTTCAGATTCGTTCTAAATCCTTTGAACAACCCCTTTCAGAAATTTGAAGTAAATTTCGGGTCTCTGTTAGACACAATTGTCTTGGGAATTCCGTGCAACTGTGCCACTTCCTTCATAAATATGTCGGCAACATCTGTTGTCTTGTGAGTAGTCTTTAACAGAATGAAATGGGAAGCGTTTGTAAGTTTATCCACCACCACCATGATTGAATCATATTGTTTTCTAGTTCTAGGCATTCTGGTGATGAAATCCATTGTCACCACTTCCCATTTCCACTCAGAAGTGGGTAAAGGTTGCAACAACCCTGTTGGGTTCCTGTGCTCAACTTTAACCTTCTAGCACTCCATACATTTGGCGATCTACCTTGCATAAGGCACATTATGCATTTCATGCAAAATCATAAGTTTCACGTCCTAGACATTAGGTACATAAATTTTGTTCTGGTACAAAAGTGTTCCATCGGTTTCCAATTTATAATTCTCCACTTTCTGTGGCATCTTACCTTGTTGTAGCTTTGCTACCAAATCCTTGTACTACAAATTTGTATATGCAGCCTCTGAAATTCTTCTTTTAATATTGGTTTGGTACATGATAATGGTTGTAGCATGTAACTCATGTACTCTTCTGGTGAGTGCATCAACTACTTTATTCTCCTTCCCTTTGATATGCTTGATATCAAAATTGTAGTCACAGAGAAACTCCAACCACCTACTCTACCTAGCATTCAAGGTTGTCTGTTCAAAAAAATACTTCAGATTGTTATGGTCTATTCTTAGTTCAAAACTCCTTCCCATGAGGTAATGCCTCCATTTATTTAGAGCATGTACTATGGATGCCAACTCCAAATCATGAGTTGCATAGTTCCTTTCGTTCTATTTCAACTTTCTAGATTCATAACAGATTACGAATCCATTCTGACCAAGGACTCCTCCCATTCCTTCTTTACACTCATCAATGCACACCACAAAATATTCATTTGAATCTACAATACTTAATATTGGATCACTGGTTAACAATTTCTTCAATTGCTGAAATCTTTTCTCACAATCATCTGTCCATTGAAACTTTTTCTTCTTCCTTTGCAATGAAGTGATAGGGTGAGCTATCCTTGAGAACCCTGCGATACACCTTCTGTAATATCCAACTAGACCCATGAAGGATCTAACTTATGTCACATTCTTTGGTGCTGACCATTCTCTAATGGCCTCAATCTTCTCAGGATCAACAATTATCCCTTCCTTCAAAATAAAATGCCCCAAGTAATAGATCTACTCCTGATAAAATGAGCACTTTCTCAACTTGGCATACATTTGGTTCTCTCATAGCACCTGTAACACCATCCTAAGATGTTGTTCATGCTCTTCCTCTGACTTGGAATACACCAAAATGTCATCCAGGAAGACTATGAAAAACTTGTCTAGATAGTCCCTGAATACACCATTCATCAGGCACATAAAAACATCGGGTGCATTTGAGAACCCAAACGGCATCGCTGTGAACTCGTAATGACCATACCTTGTTCTAAAGGTGGTCTTGCTGATGTCTTCATATTTTATCCTTACCTATTGATATCCCAACCTGAGGTCTATTTTCAAAAATATCTTCACATCCTTCAATTGATCGAAGAGGTCGTTAATCCTCGGTAGAGGATATTTGTTCTTTACAGTTACTTTGTTCAATTGTCTAAAATAAATACACAATCTCAGTGTTCCATTCTTCTTCTTTATGAACAAAACCGGGTCTCCCCAAGGTGACACACTTGGGCATATATACCCCTTCTTTAGAAGCTCTTCAAGCTGCAAATGCAACTCTTTCAGCTCTGTCATATTCATTATGTAGGGAGCTTTTGACACTGGGGATGCTCCAGGCATCAAATTTACTGAGAAGTCTATATCTCTTTTTGGAGGTAGTTCGAGTATGTCCTGAAACATATCCTCAAACTCCTTTAGTACCGCATGGTCTTCGATCTTTGACACCTTATCCTTAGGTGTTTCCTCCACATGGACTACAAATAATTGACAACCTTTTCTGTAACACTTCTTTAGCTTCATTGTTGAGATTTCTCTGATAGAAAAAACTTTAGGAATTCCTTGGACTATTTTTTGATTCCCTTTCTCATCCAGACAAGTGAATTCCTTGTTACGATAGTCCAAGATGGAATGGTGTTGATCCAACTAGTCCATCCCAATTAGACAGTCATAAGAACCTAAAGGAAGAACATTCAATTCAACCTTTGTGCTCAGTCCATTCATGCCCATAGGACAGGGCTTAACCAACTCAGTGACTTTCCTCTTGGTTCTTGTAGCCAACTGCACTAACCAAGAATTTTTATGTTTGCTTCTCGACAAATGAAAACTTTCCACCACTCTAGGATCTATATAACTATGGCTAGCCCCTAAATCAATTAAAATAGTAAAGGGTTGATTGTTAATCATACCTTCCACTTCAATTATGTGCGACTGATATTCATTTTGCTTGTTGTCTAGGGCTGTATAGATCCTTGACATTCTACTACCCATGTCCTCCACTGTTGCAGCTTGTTGAACATTATGGAAAACTCTCACTTTTCCATTTTTATGGGGACAATATCTGTACTTGTGGTTCTCTTTACAACCCCAACACTAAATGGGCGTCTGTCTTGGATTTTGTTCCCCTACATCAATGATTCTAGGCTCTCTAAATGATGGTTGTCCTTGAGGACTGTTCTTGAAAAAGGAATGTTTGTTTCCCTTCTTCCTCTGATCCATTTGGAATTTCTTCTTGTCTTCCCAAGCCTTCCGGAAGGTTGTCTTCTCTCTATGTTGTTCATATAAGCATTTTTCTCTTCTTATTGTTTCTTCTATCGTTTTTGGGTCATCATACTGGATCTTGTCCCCAATGGAAGGTGGAAGTCCACTTAGGTACCTTTGAATCTTGACAGTTTCATCCTTTATGAACATAAAAGACTTCAGTAATTCTAAAAATCTTCGCTCATATTCATCAATGGCCATGTTTCCCATCTTGAGTTCAAAGAACTCTTTCATCTTCATGTTGTAGTATCTTTTAGTCAAGTATTTCTTCTTGAAATACCTCTTGAATTCCTTCCAAGTGATATCTTTCTCCCTAAGGTGATGGACCTGCACAAGCTAATCTCACAACATGAATGCCTTTCCCTTCAGTTGATAGATTGAAATTCTTCCTTCTACATTAGAGGAATAATTATGCAGTTGGAAATATTTCCTCATGCCAAGCAACCATGTTTCGACATATACCTCCTTATTATGCTCTCCATCAAATGTAGGTGGCTTAATATTATTCATCTCTCCCTTCAATTCATCCACGTCCGATCTCCTATTCTTTCTGGTAGGAGATGGGATGGAACTAATGTGTGTCCTTTTCTTGGTGCAACCTTGGGAGTGATGATGGTGTCTACCCGCACTCCTTGACATTATTCCCTCATAAGTCTAGTGACTCCTTGTTCTGCTCGAGTCACTCTCCTTCTCTGACTTCTTATCTATTCTCTCCAAACTCCTTAACAACTTTATGTTAAATTCACCTTGTTTTCATTGAGATTTTCTGGGCTTTTTGCTATCTTCTCAGTGAGTTTGGGCATCTTTCTGGAATTTTTCAACGATTTTCATCATGTTTCATTCCTTATATATCTCTTATACATACCCATTGGAGTTTGATCGTTAAAATCCCAAGTGAACATCCACTCCTTTTGCTGCATCCTTGGAACAGGAAGGAGTCCGTGCCCTTTCCATTTCTTTTTCACTCAGTGGAAATTCTACTTAGTTCTTGCATTCACTAAACTTCTGCAAACAAAATGTGAAGACAACCAGAATTTGTTAGGTCATTAATCCTTAACAAATTCCATAGCATTCAAAAACAACTTGATTCAAGAAAACGTTCAGTTTCCATGAATGTTTTGTGCTCTACTTGAATCTGTAGTACACTCAGGCCATAGCCGTTTTCCTCTGTTTCCCCAACCCCATGTGACCAAGGGTCATGACCAAGTGCTAGATATACAAGGTTCTCTAAATGAAACTTTGGGGTTTCTCGTTTCGGGGTTTCGGTCCTGGAGGCTCTCACACTCACTTTACTCTCCAACTCCTGACTTATGAACTTCTGACCTTTCTCACCCTCGGGCCCACAACACCGCTGTCACCAACCAAGGTGGTGACACATGGTGTCCTTAAGAAGGGCCATGTTACCTCGGGTGATGTCATCCAACCCTACTGCATCTACTTTTTTTCTTCTGGACCCACTGGCACATGGCACACATCCCCTGTGTCCTCGTCAATCCCAATGATGTCAGCTCGACCCAATACTTTGGCTCATCGAGAGTTCACGATTTCGGGCCTCGGTAGCTTGGGCGTCTGCACATCTCACTTCTCCCAACAACCAATCTCTCAAAATTTTGACATTTCAGAGCTCCTAATATGACGGTTCTGACTTCCCCATGATATGATGGTTCAGATCTCGTCAGGATTTCACGTATTGGGATTTCGTGTGTCGTGAGTCAGTGAAATGTTGATCGCTCTCCATGCATCCCTCCCGATGGATGGTTCTAATGATGTCCGGGCTTCGCGTATCGCGATTTCCACACTCATGTGCAACTCAAAAAAGGTTTTAAACCTTGTGCATATTTCCTGGATCCAACGGTTGTTGGTCCACACGCTCAGATCTGATGGCTTAGATCTGATCTCTTCTGCGCACTCTCCTTAGTGTCTGGACGTGGATTCAACATTCCAGATATTCTCCTTTATAGATGATCTACGGTTGTGGTTTTATTCTACCGCAAATCCTCCGGAGCTTCGTAACACGACCAATGTAACCCCTTGGCACTTAGAAACAATCTAAGGTTCAAAATCGGTTCCCCCGAACACCATTTCCACTCGAAACCTTGGGTCCAAAGACCACTTATCCAGACCATCCAAACTCAACATTGAAAACATGGCTCTGATACCATATTGTAACGTCCCCAGCCATCAAACCCCTTGCTGGGAAATGCTACTATGCAGAAACATTCTCATATTTATGTAGTATGCATTTAAATGAAGTTAAATGGCTAAGCAGAGTAAACATACAATTACTTCTAACATAAAGAATGATTGAAATCAACAGTAAATATCATTGCAACAGAATACATGATAATATCGCAAGAATCACAAATATGCATTTTAATTGAAATTATGCACATGCATATACTTATCTTTGAAACTGTAGTAACTCCACCAACTACGTGTAGAACTTCCATGAACCTCGCAACCTTAGACCTCACTGCTCATCATGCTCAACAATGGGTCACCCATGAGCTGAGACTAAGCTCCACCCAAGGCAATGGAATCCTAGGCTAGGCTGAGGTTACAGGAAAACTACATAGAGCAATCAGAAGGATTCTCTCCAGGATCCTTCTTACACCCACTACTAACGAACTCTCATTCCCCACATGCCTGTTCCACCTGGGAGTATACACCTTCACAAGAACAGTCCATCAGTGCTTCACCTCCCTCTCTGGGCCTCGGGAACAGGCTGGATCAGGAATTTTCAGAGCTCTGAAGCTGGTGCTAGACTCTCTCTAGGAGAAAACCACTTCCCAACAGACTCTCTCACCTAGAGGGAGCTGCTCACAGGCCTGAAAACCTGCTTCTTCTACCATAGTCCTGACAACCTGGTTCTTCAGTTAACTTCTACTCAATTCCTACAAGGTGAATATAAGAGCAACAACAATAGGTCAATTCCACTCAGGAACACAGAAGGCAACGACTCAAAGACAATTGAGGTATGGCTCAACTCTGCATCCTGGCCTTAACACTTAGGCTCTTCGGCCTAATAAACACATAAGTCTACCAATTTATCAATACTCGGCTCACCAGCCTATAAAACATGATTTACAATTCATAAACATGATTACAATAGGGCTCGTCCTTGGGGATATTACAGTTGTCGGGACCTGAAACTGTGATTGTTGGGAAATGAAGAAAAGAAAGCTTTGTGCATAGATCTGTCGCTTTAGTGCACAATATTCTACTTGACTATGAAGCTCTGTGCTAAGAAAGGAATCAGATCTAAAGAAAATAGGTAAGATATTAAAGCTTTGTTCTCTGAGAAAGGTAAGATAAATGAATTATTTTGTTTCAAAAGAATGTATATAGGTATGTCTAATAGATTTTGTCCTAGTCTGAAAACTAGGGAACAACTAGAATAAAGAAGATTGGATATGAGTAGATCTGATAAGAATAGTGAAAGATATGTTATTCCTATGCACAGAAAGAATGTTTAGACTAACAAATGGATGTAGGATCTTAGAAATAATTTTTTGCAGGTTAGTTACTTTGATCCTAGTGCACAGTACATGAAAGGTTGGGGGTCATTTAAAAGAAAGAGAGGATTAACTCTTTGCTATAGTTGTAGAAGACCGGGACATCTTGCTAAGGAATTCCCTGGTAGAGGTCCTAGTTGTCGTTGTTGTAAATCTATGGACCATGAAGTTTTGGATTGCCCTAGAATGATTGCTAAAGTTGAAAAGATGAATATGAGACAAGAAAACCATGAGACAGGCCAAGAAACTAAGGATATGATAGAATCCCAGAAATAATCAAAGACTGTATTATTACAGATGAAAGAAACCCTGAATGATCACAGAGATATCAACTTACCAGAGATCTTAAAAGAGAAGGAGTGCATAGAAACAAGAATATGAGACTTTGACATAGACTGTGTTCTGGATGAAGAAACATAGGTGAATATCATGACAGAAATAACTTGGGAAATTCTGGGAAATCCTGCTATGGTTCCTTCATTAGAAGGAATAGGATTATTTAGAGGAAAACTGATAACCCTATGTGGAAGACTTACCCAGACATCTATGAGTGATCATGGAACTTCGACATAAGAAGAATTTGATATCGTTAAATTTGTTGAGAACAACGCCCCATTTTCTATTTTGCTAGGAAAAACCTGGATTGAGAAAGATCAGATACAAAGGAACCAATAAGAGGAGGATATAGAACATAAAAATTAATAACTAAGAGATTTCATCGCTAGGATAATAACGCACTTACTGGAAGAACAAGAGGACCAGTCAAAGCTACTGAGGAACAAAAATATGGATGTCGAATTTGAAAGAACACAGGAAGACTTGAAACACCTGTCTGTACAAGAGAGTAGAGCACCTACCCCAGAAAGAGAAGAAGTATTACCCTCGAACCCTATGGAAGACCCTCCATAGTGCAAAGTTACTGTTAGCGTCGGAAGTCACCCCTGGATTGCTTGCAGGAGAAGAGCCCGACACCCATCAGTTTAGTGTCACGATTTGTTTAATTGGGTGATCCAATGGAGATTGACTCAGACGATGTGGTTCTAACTCCGAAACTAGGCCAGGCATGCATGCGCAGGTGAGGTCTTAGGTAGACAGTGAGTTGTATTAAGGGTGAGTAGGGGGAAGACTTGTATCAGAGAAATGCAAAGGTCTGTTATAAACATCAGGTTCCTAACAGACTGTGGAAGAAAACATCTAAACGCAAGATCTTCTTATGCTCAAATGCAGAAAACCAGAGAGAACAATAATGCCACGATAAATCCTTTATCATAACATAAATGCCACAATTCGTGCGAATCAGTCGATCACGAACTCTTGTAGTGTAAGATGAAAACTTAGACGGGAAAGAAAGACTGTCTGCAATTAAACAAGAAATCTTACATACATATGCATAACCAGAACTAAGATATCTGTTAAAACTTTACAATCGGGAGCTTCGCTCTACCATCGATGCCTTACAAAATACAAATACCGAGTTTATATACTCAGAGAAAACACCCAACAGAGGCGTGCCCAGTTGCCCAAGGCTTGGTGTCTTTTCAGTCAAATTCATACTAATATTCTTGGTCAGACACCCCATTAACTGCGCATGGCTCCCGCAGGGGAAGTAGCTGAGTTAGTAAATGTCAGGTTAGCATGTGCAGGCCTCCTCCGGCTAGTTGAAGACTCGGCATGGCCTTTCTGAGAGAAAGGGTACACAGGACCCTCTCGAGCGGAACTCTTACCAGGCCCTCCATTCTTCACAATTAATGTACGATGAGAGGTTTCAACCACCTCTTCTGGCTTTCATTTACTCCAAGCGAAGAACAGGATCGCGGTCGGGCCCGATGGTAGTTGGAGGTTATGTCGGGCCTCTCCGTGACTGGAATCCGATGCCTTTGGACCCTTTTGGGTAGCTCCTTTATTTCCTCAGTGACCACGGGCTGTGACCCGATGCTTACTTTCAAATATGCTTTCGGTGTTCGCAAATAGGAAGGGGATGCTTCTTGCTTCCTGAAATCGCGATGAGTGATATGCCGAGATAGCTCAATCTGGTGCCACGCGCCTTTCAAATCCGACGGTTCTGATTCATCCGATGCTGCGGTGGGCCTTGGGTCCTGAATGCTCTCGCTACTTTGCGTATCGGGACACGAGGGAACTGCCTTTTGCGTGTTGAAGCCGCGATGGGAGAAAAGGCACGAGGCTCAATCGTACACCGCGTGCCCCTCTGGATCCGATGGCTCCGATATTCTTGGCACTTCTGTGGGCCTGGGTGCTCGCGCCTCTCGCTACTCGTGACCTCGCGAGTCGTAGTATCGGACTTGGGAATTCTCCCTTCGCGAAGTCCCGAGGCGCGATGGTCAGCGACGACTGAATTTCTCCGGACACTTTGTCGTAACTCAGAATCTCGCGCAACCAACGCGATATGGTTTGCCTTCTGAACTTACGAACCTCGAGCTCACGAAACAACTCTGCGATTTAACTGCTCTCGATCAATGGCCCACGCAACTCCGCGAACGCCCTCTTAGGGATTTCGACCGTCGACCTCTTTAAAAATTTAATGCTATACTTGCCGCAACTCGACTAATTTTGTCATTGCCCATCAATTGCTGCTTTGCTCTGTCGCCGAAGACTGAATCTGCTCGCTTGCTTGATTTTAAGTCCGAAAAGGACTTCTTTTATGTACTGTGCTCGGGCGCCCCTCGGGCAACCTACAGACTTGTGTATCCCAATACTGAAGACAAGAAATGTTGCTAACATTAGGCTCCATGGGGGATAGAGTCGTCCCTGTGATGCTCTAAGATTTCCTTCTGTAGTTCCAGTCGCCTTTCTGTTGGGTTATGGAGTCATTATTAAGCCGCAAAAATAAAAAAACAAAAACGAACTAAGAAACAAAAGGACAATATTTACAAACAAAAGAGCCATCTGAGACTCAAACAAAACATTTTTTCAGGAAATGCCCATTCACTGGGCTGTTGAAAACTTCTTCACCTTCCAAATCTCGTAGCCAATATGTGTTATTTGAGAAGACTTCAGAGATTCTGAAAGGCCCGATCCATAGGGCTTCAAATTTGCCGTGCTTGCCCTTGTCTTGTTTAGGAGCGTCCCACTTCAACACCAGGTCTCCTAACTAGAATCGCTCCTTCTTGGCCTTCTTATCGAAAACCTGCTTGATTCTCTGCTGATGATCCTGAATTCTGTCCACTACCTGCTCTCTGGCTTGCTGGACTTCCACCAGTTGATGAATTCTTCTGATCATGTCATTGGGCTCTTTCTGATAGTATCGGAAGAATTTTTCTACAGTAATGGCCAGCTGAGAAGGGAAAACAACTTCCGCTCCATACACCAGCTGGAAAGGAGAGGTGCCTATGGATCTTTTTGTAGTCACTCGATCAACCCACAGAGCAAATTTCAGCTTCGAGTTCCAAGCTCTTTTGTTGTCTTCCAGCAGTCTCTTGATGATCCTTATTAGACTCTTGTTGGAGGACTCTGCTAAACCATTTCCCTGTGGGTAATATGGGGTGGAGTGAATCAGTTTGATCCCGAACTGCTCACAGAACTGGGCTAGTGGCTCAGACCTGAAAGCAGCTGTGTTATCAGTGACAATCTTACTTGGGCAGCCGAACCTTGTGATGAGGTTCTCCAGGAACCCAATGATCACCTTATGATAAGCGCTCCTGGTGGGGATGGCTTCTATCCATTTAGTAAAGAAATCCGTGGCCGTTAGGATCCATCTGTGCTTCCCACTGGAAGCAGGGTGGATTTCTCCAATAAAATCAAGGCCCCATTGCTGGAAAGGCCCTGAAACCACCACTGAGTGCAAAGGCAGAGACTTGAGCTGCTGCTTTCCTGAAAATCTTTGGCATGCGATACAGGCTCTAACTCTTCTATGGACCTCAGCGAACAGGGTGGGCCAGTAGTATCCGGCTTTAAGAATTTTGTGGGCGGTAGTCTTCCAGGAATGGTGCCCTCCACATAGGCCGCTGTGAAACTCAGCCATGATCCTGTCGGCCTCCTATGGATCCATGCATTTTAAAAGCACCCCTAGGGGGTCTTTCCAGTATAAAATTTGATCAATGAGGCAGTACCTGACTGCCTTGAGCTTAAGAGCTCTTGCTTTGTTTCTTTGCAAGCCATCTGGGGGCCGCAATTCTTGCAGAAAATATATGACATCCTTATACCAAGGACATCGAGCCAATGGGGGATCCCTTTGAGGGTCTGTTTCAGACAGCTGACCCTGTTGAATTCCTGAGCATTTGTTCATGCAATTTACCCCCAAAGCTTGGCAATTGGCTTCAGCTAGCAGCTTGGCTAAGCCTTGACCTTTGATCAATTTGGTAGGCTTTATCTCCAGGTCAAACTTCAGGATTTTTTCTATTCATCTACTCCTCTTCCCATCAATGTCAGGCGGCACAAGGATGTCCTTCACAGAAGCTGAAGGAACGTATGCGGTCACCTTTGAGTGCAGGACATAGACCCTGAAAGATTTGAGAGATTTCACTAAGGCATAGGCCTGTTTCTCCATGATTTCATATCTGACCTCTACATCTCTTAACGCCTTGCTAAAGAAGGCAATGGGCTGCTCTCACCCCTCTTCATTCCTCTGCAACAAGAATGTCGCTACTGTATCGAAAGAAGCGAAGGAGAAAATTAGGAAATCTTTCGAATAGTCAGGGCTGATCAGCACTGGTGCCTCAGTCAATGCCTTCTTTATCTAGACAAAAGATTCCCTTGGTTCAGCGGTCCATTTCACTTCATTTCCCTTCTTGAGCATGGTTGTGATGTGTTTCACCAGCTCAGTGAAATTCGAGACGAATCTCCTGAGAAAATTGATCTGCCCCAAAAAGGCCTGAACCTCCTTCTTCGACCTGGGAAGCGACAAGGTCTGAATTGCTTCCACTCTGCTAGGGTCAATCCTCACTCCTTCTGCTGATACTATATGGCCTAGTAGCTTCCCCTCCTCCATAGCAAACAAATATTTCTTGGGGTTCAGGGATAGGCCAAATCTTTGACATTTTGAGAAGACTTTCCTCAGGTGACTGCAGTGTTCTTTGTCGGACCTCGAGAAGACCGTGATGTCATCTAGATAGATCACCACGAACCAATCTTTTTCTCTGATGAAGGCTATGTCCATGGCCCGCTGAAACATCGCTCCTGCATTCATCAGTCCGAATGGCATTTTGGCATACATGAATGTGCCCTAAGGAGTGGTGAAGGCTGTCTTTTCTCTGTCTTCAGGCATGATTGATATCTGATTGTAACCAGAGAAACCATCGATCATAGAGATCCTAGATGCTCCGGTTACCCTCTGAAATATGTGTTCCATATTGGGTAGGGGGTAATTGTCTTTCTTTGAGCTCCTGTTCAGATTCCTGAAGTCGACACAGAGCCTGATCTCTCCGCTTTTCTTCCTTACTTGAACCAAATTGGCCACCCAATTGGAATATCTCAAGGGGACGATGATCTGGGCCCCCAACAACTTCTTTACTTCTCTCTCCATGACAGGCAACAACATGGGATTTATCTGTCTTAGCTTTTGCCTGAACGGCTTAGCTCCTTCCTTTAATGGGATCTTGTGTTCAATGATAGATGTGTCATACGTATTGAGGTCTTCATAGGTCCATGCCAACACATCAACAAATTATTTCAGCAACTTAGTATATTTGGCCCTCTGTTCTGTGGTCAAACTGCTTGACAACTTGAAAAACTTAGGCTCCTCTGGTGTGCCAATGTTGCATTCGGCTGTGTCAGCATCTTTATCTGAAAACCTGCCCTTTACTGCCACATCATTCCCATCGAACAATCTTTCTAAAGGAATAAGCCCCCTCGAAATGTGATTGCTGGGTAGCTGAATGATCTGGTGATCTGCAATTTTATTTAGAAACACCTCGGGGTGAGGGCTTTCCACTGTATCAAGATCCTGATCAATGTGCAACGCAGAAAATTCATCAACCGATTGTAGAAATATTTCGATTTCCAGATCATCCTCGAATACCTTCCAATGATTGACATTGTCTGGTACAGAGGGCCTATATTTTATCTCAACATCGGAGCTGACCATAGGCAGCAGAGGGACTTTGAGTAAACTGGCTGAGACAGCTAAAGAATCAGGCACAACATTATCCTCCCTTGGGACGAAAGATATAGTGAAGGCCGAGAAGAAGTTGTCAATTAGGTCCCATGCCTCATTCCTGTAATTTCTAAGTCGAGGATGTTTAGCTTGATAAGCGCTTCTGATTTTTTGGACCACCAACTCTGCATCTCCGAACACTGCTACATTTTGAATTCTCATTTCCTTTGCAGCTCGTAATCCTAGGACAAGGGCTTCATACTCTGCCACATTGTTGGTGGTTTCAAATTCCAATTTGTATGATAGGGAGAAGGTTTCCTGAGTAGGTGACACAAAAAACACCCCGACACCAACACCTTCCCTGGAACAGGCTCCGTCAAAAAACATTTTCCAAACGGGGGTGATGGAAGGAGGAAGCTCGTGAGGAGGGGCGGGCTGCTTCTTGAGTTCAAGAGGGGGCTCGGGTTCATGAGTGAGTTGGACCAAGCTAGAACCTAAATCAATGTCTAAGGAAAAAATAGGATGGTTGGCAGGATTGGCTTCATCACTGATTATGTAGGCCAGTTGGGCTTCCCTGTATAGTCTTCTATGCTCTCCTCCGAACACTGGGATAGTAGCATATGTGAGGTCCATCTGCAAAGTTCCCCCCAGTCTTTTTATCCAAGATCTTGATAACAACATACCGAACTTGGGGGGAACATCGGCTACTACAATATCCATGACCACACTTTTCATGGGCAGCTGAAACAAGGTCACGACCAAATCCTTGATAACTTCGAGACACTGGACTCTCCTGGAGTCAAAGGAATAGAGGTCATGATAGGCTCGGGTGACTTCTAGTCCTAGTTCTTCCATGACAGTTTTGGGCATGAGGTTGTGAGAGGCCCTTGAATCCATCAAGCAGTTATGCAGCACCTTATCATGAATGTTCAAGGAGGTGTAGAAGGGAGGAGACGAATCATCTCTGTCTTCTACCATGGGATCTAAGATAACTGCGGGCCTTTCGTCTTGGAGGTTAATGAAGTATGTGGGAAGGCATGAGGCTTCAGATTGTAAAATCTTGAAAAATCATTTTTTAAACTCTCCATGTTTAATTAGTTTGGTGAGGGGCACAGGGATTCTGATCTTTTGGATCTCATGCTCAAAATTAAAAGAAGATGCAAGCTTTGGGATTTCTCTTACTTCGGGAGTATGGTTCTGAATAATGGGAGAGAAAGGTTGGGCCTTCTTACCTCTATGGCCATCTGTTGCCTCATTGGCGGGCTTCTCTGTTCTAGTGGACCGCTTAGGAACATCAGACTCTGCTGTCCTTTTATCGGACCTTAGATTGTACCTGCCTCGGCCGCCACTAACCTTGTCTTCCTTGCTCAGCTCATTTAGTTGACTGTCCATGAGAGACTCCTCGTATGCTGATTGAGTGAGATGAGGAAAAGGAGGAGTGTCTCCAACACAGTGGATTTCAGGATCAAGTTCATCTGATTCCCCTTCTTCCCCCTCGGTCACAAAATTGTTTTGAAAAGGGGCCTGGATCTTCTGGTCTTCTCTGTCTCTTCCCTTCTCTCTTTGCACATTCGGAGGAGTAAAATTGTTCGGCCTCCTGAAACCTCCTTTATTTTCAGTGATTTGAGGGCCTTTATATGCTTGCCTTCCTTCCACCCTCATCCTCTCCATCTCTGTAGACAGAGATTTCACCATTTTTGTTAGTTCATTCATTTGAGGGAGGGGCACTGATGGGCTAGAAGTTGAGGCTTCTGACCTTCCCTTTCTTCTGTCTGCGTCAGCCTTGTTCCTCAGTCTGTCAGCTGCTAACACATTGGATTCCACTTCTATGGATGAATATTGCATTTGGGCTAAGGAGGTGGCTCTTCTTTCTCTCAAAAAAAGGCAGAAATCAGGGTCAAATGCACCAGCATAGGGAATTTGGGCAGAGGCTTCTGAGGGTTTTAGCTCTGCAGGAATCTTATTATACATTTTATTGAATCTTTTGGAGAAGTCAGAGACAGAATGTCCATCCATCTTCTTCAGAGAACTGAACTCTGTCATGTAATACATGAAGTCCTTCCTATCGCCCCACTACCTCAGGAAAATACTATCCAGTGCTTCGATGCCAGCAATAGACCCAGGGGCCAGTCCCCTGAACCATTTTCTCACCTCGCCGTCCAGGCTTTGGATGAAGACCCTCATCCAGACATCTTCATTTTTGATATTGAGGTTGTCTGCATAGCTGTAAAAAGCAGCCAGGTGCTCTTCGGCAGTTGCGTCTCCTTCCCCAGTGAACTTGGGCATGTATTTCAAGTAATCCCCAACAAGAAGAGGAT
Source organism: Picea mariana (assembly GCA_032191745.1). Classification (NCBI taxonomy): domain Eukaryota; kingdom Viridiplantae; phylum Streptophyta; class Pinopsida; order Pinales; family Pinaceae; genus Picea; species Picea mariana. The sequence continues at coordinate 1,877 of JASDQU010227419.1, read as the reverse complement.
TCACAGGATGAGGTAGGACTAATGGATCATATTGGGCAGCGACTATGGCGTCCATCCTATTCGGAGGAGGATTAGCACCAGCCATAGGAATGTTAGGTAGAGGAGAGCTCAGAGGAGAAGGGGTACGTGAAGGAGCTACTGGGAATGAGTCCCGAAGTGGAGTGGAGAACAAGAGAGGATTTAAGGTGGAGGCTAGTGAACTCGGGTCGGCAGGCGCTTCTCTTCGTGCAGGAGTAGGAAAATCCTCTGCAGTTGCGGATCTTCGCCGATAAACGACGTCAAAGGAGAGGGGAGTGACAAGGTTTTCTCCTTCTAGTCCTAGACCAGGAGGGGAAAACTCAGCAGGAACACTCCCAAAATTCAGGAAACGGGAAGCCTCTGAAGGCGGTCTACCAAGAACTTGAGGAGGAGAAAAAGGAGTTCTCACAGAAGGGGATGGCGTATTACCTGTTTCAGCAATGGGAACTTCTTTTGCAGAGCTCTTTCCTTTTCTATGCACCGCTTCGGAGTCAGCTTCAGGTGTAGCTAGAGGTAGCTGTGGATGAGACCGCGTATGTCTACCTTTGGAAGCCACAGTTAAGACAACGGGTTTTTCCCAGTGGAGTCATCACAATGGAGTCGCCAGGTGCAAATTAGCAATCTTGAAAGGCTCCGATACCGATGCACCTTTGGATTCAGAGGCTCAATGTCGTTCTTCCTAGGGAAAATCTTCAATTTCGTCCCTGGCAACGGTGCTCGAAATGTTAGCGTCGGAAGTCACCCCTGGATTGCTTGCAGGAGCAGAGCTTGACACCCATCAGTTTAGTGTCACGATTTGTTTAATTGGGTGATCCAATGGAGATTGACTCAAACGATGTGGTTCTAACTCCGAAACTAGGCCAGGCATGCATGCGCAGGTGAGGTCTTAGGTAACTCCAGACAGTGAGTTGTAGTAAGGGTGAGTAGGGGGAAGACTTGTATCAGAGAAATGCAAAGGTCTGTTCTAAACATCAGGTTCCTAATAGACTGTGGAAGAAAACATCTAAACGCAAGATCTTCTTACACTCAAACGCAAAAAACCAGAGAGAACAATAATGCCACGATAAATCCTTTATCATAACATAAATGCCACAATTCGTGCGAATCAGTCGATCACGAACTCTCGTAGTGTAAGATGAAAACTTAGACGGGAAAGAAAAACTGTCTGCTATTAAACAAGAAATCTTACATACAGATGCATAACCAGAACTAAGATATCTGTTAAAACTTTACAATCAGGAGCTTCACTCTACCATCGATGCCTTACAAAATACAAAGACCGAGTTTATATACTCAGAGAAAACACCCAACAGAGGCGTGCCCAGTTTCCCAAGGCTTGGTGTCTTTTCAGTCAAATTCATACTGATATTCTTGGTCAGACACCCCATTAACTGCGCATGGCTCCCGCAGGGGAAGTAGCTGAGTTAATAAATGCTGGGTTAGCATGTGTAGGCCTCCTCTGGCTAGTTGAAGACTCGACATGGCCTTTCTGAGAGAAAGGGTACACAGGACCCTCTCGAACAGAATGCTTACCAAGCCCTCCATTCTTCACAATTAATGTACGATGAGAGGTTTCAACCACCTCTTCTGGCTTTCATTTACTCCAAGCGAAGACCAGGATCGCGGTCAGGCCTGATGGTAGCTAGAGGTTATGTCGAGCCTCTCCGTGACTGGAATCCGACGCCTTCGGACCCTTTTGGGCAGCTCCTTTCTTTCCTCAGTGACCACGGGATGTGATCTGACGCTTACTTTCAAATATGCTTTCGGCGTTTGCAAATAGGAAGGGGATGCTTCTTGCTTCCTGAAATCGCGATGAGCGATATGCTGAGATAACTCAATCTAGTGCCATGCGCCTTTCA
>JASDQU010227417.1:5398-17316 GCA_032191745.1 Picea mariana | reverse complement strand
CGTGACAGAAGCTTAAGTACGGAAGGTCACATCAAGAGGAGTGGTGCAAGGCCAATCAACGAGCACGACGAATCCAGGCAGAATCTTCATGGCCAACACCCAATTACAAGTGACAATGTGGGATTATACCACACAACAGATGGAGGTACGATATCAAGGTCACATCAGTAGGAACAAGGGCAGGGTTAGTGTAGGGGAAAGTACAAACGGGACTCAGCAGGTCGTGAGTGACGTAGGACAAAAGATGTTACCATGCACAAGTAGGGTCACACCCCTTCCAAGAACATGTACGATGAAGAGAAAAGTTGGTTACACAACGAGCAAGGGCAAGGGTCGACGCAGGGATAACGAACAGACTGTCATGGTCACACATACCGAGACAAAGAAAAAGGACGGGAAGGACCACCTCTACGGGCAAACCATGATTGCAAGGATGAGCCTGTAGCAAGAGAATTTCCATAACAGGCAAAGCACTAGGAATAGATGCAGTCGGACAAAGCGCAACAGAAGAAGCCACCACAAAAACAAAGGCTCGACAAGAAAGAACCCCCGGGTAGATAGAAACAGGAGGAGAATTTAGGGAAAGAAACACCAAAAGCCATCCAAGATGGTGTGTATGAAGAAAACGCACGTCAAAAGAAACACCTAGATGGACGAAAATCCAATAAGACATAGGAAGATTTCAAGGATGGAGCAAGAAGCCCGAGACGCCAAGGGCACCTTCCAGGCATTGGTCGACCCGAAGGGTCAAGCGACCATCACTAGATGGGACAAGGAAATCACAGCCAAGTGCCAGGGCAAATCCTGGGAGGAACTGAGCCGTGAAGCGGACTGGATAACGGACCCATGGACCACGTAGTCCAGGGAAACACTCTACCACAAGACGGTAGAGATGGCATGGTGAACAAAGATGTTAATAGGCAAAGTGAGCATAGAAAAGAAAGCTACCAGCCGGAAAGGTAACAAGGCCCAAGAAAAATTACTAAAAGAAATCATGAGTCGCCTCAACAACCTAGACACTAGTACTAAACGAATTGTAGAGGACCATAAGAATCAGAAGGAGAAGCTTGAGCGAATGGTTGCCCAATTCCACTTATACTTGCACTACGTTCATCATATGGACATCACACCTGTTGATGGGAATGGAGCACCAACCCAGATCAGGAAGACCCACATGGTGGCCCAGAGGGAGGAGAGCAAGGACAAGGCGAAATATGGAAAGCATAATCTCATAACCCTGGACTAGCACCGAGAGGCAAAAGTTTAGGAATATTACTGGGTCAGTCTTATTTTTCGTCTTGTGCTTTTTTTGTTTTCTTATGATTAGCTTGTCAAAACTGAATATGATGGGACTGGACCAGTTTTCCAATGTGGTGGTCTAGCCATATCCCTATAATATCTCAAAGAACGCACTTGCAGAAACCCTTGGCTGGTTTCCTTTTTGGCAGACCAGGGAGCTCCTATTTTTGTATATTAGTCTTTTTTAGTAATACAGATACTCACACTCACTTGCAAAAAAAAAAATTGAATGGAAAGTTTAATTTGCATTAGCTATGTGCTTTATAATGCAGGTAAAAGATAAAGATGAAAAAATGAAGTTTAGGGAAGGAAACAATACATATTTTTGATAAGTTTTGGTAATGATCTCGAGACATGTTCTTTGAGACTTGCAATATGAATTTATTTGTATTTTTAACATTAAACTTTCTTTGCATAAAATTTTAGTGATTTACTAAAATTGAATTATTGTGATCAATCTTAATAAAATTTTGGTAATGATCTTAAGATATGGTCTTTGAAATTTACAATATGAGTTTGTTTTAGACATTTTTTGTGACAAGTTTTGGTCAATGACCTTGAAACATGTTCTTTAAAACTTATAATATGACTCTATTTATATTTTTAACAGTAAATTTGTCTTGCATAAAAAATAAATGTAGATGTAAGTGATTTATTGAAACTAAATTATTGTAATCAATTTTAATACAATTTTGATAATGATATTGAGATATGGACTTTGGTAATCATCTTGATATATGGTCTTTAAAATTTACAATATGAGTTTGTTTTAGATGGTTTTTGAAATTTACAATATGTGTTTGTTTGAGACATGGTATTTGAAATTTACAATAGGAGTGAGTTTGCATTTTTAATATCAAAAATGAATGTCAAGTAAGCTATTTATTGAAATTGAATTATTGTTATCAAGTTTAATATGGTATATGTATTATTTTGCAAATTATATTATTTAAAAATATGTTATGTTTTATGTTGATTAAAATATGTCATTAATACACTAAAATACTATAATTATATTTTTCTTTTTTAATTAGATATAAAAAATGATTACATATATGAATTACAACTATATATGAAATTAGTTATTTAATGTCTAATATAGATGTTGAAATTCAATTTTACATTTAATTATATTGTTTATGATATTTGAGAATATATTTGAAATGCAAAAATCCTCAAAGTTGCATGATGTATATTTTCAATTAGTATAATAAAATTAGTGAAAAATGATTAAAAATGAAATGCAGATATTAAATAGTTTAGTATGATGATTTTATTTGAGCTATTTGAAAAACATCAATTGGTCTTTTGTTGCCATTGTTATGGTATTTTTTTTCTATAAGGAAAACTTCAATGGGAAACCCAAGGGATGCCTCGAATTTGATCAAAGTTTATGTAGATTCATGTAAACAACTTAGAACTTTATGAACTATTTTATTAGCCTAATTTAAAATTAAAAAAAATGGAACATTGATTAAAATATTGTAATGTGCAAAGTGACTATTATTTAAATTTTAAATGTGATATTATGAGAAGGAATCTTGAGTAGATTATCTTGTTTGAATGTTAGATTTTCCTAAAAGTGTAAAATATTCTTCTATAGTTGGAAGTCATAACTTGATTGTATAAAAAATCTAGGTCATATCACAATAGGCATGAGTACCTCCCAAATCAAATGATTTGTGACATGGAACTAGAAAATGGAGGATAACCGAGTATTATGTGTTGTAAAAGTCAGCGAGGATAGGTGTCATGAAGAATAATTAGAAATGAGGGAGGCTTCGAAAAATTGATTTAGGCATGGCAAGACCTATTATAAAGTCAAACATTATGCTAGAAACTCAACTCAGTTACAAAGTAAATTATTTGAAAGAAAAGAAGATGTAGTGATGGCTAGAAGGAAAGACTTCAAAGAAATGTATTTGTCACATGTTGAACCTTTATAAGCTCTTTGTATAAGTAATTAGTAGTAAATGTAGTGAAGAAATAACATGGAGTAGTCCAAGAATTCCAATGCTTGTGAACTTGGCAAGCCTTAATTGAAAGTCACTATAACTAGTGTCAGAGATATTGGTGGATACAAAACCCACCATCAATGTATGAGGGCAATATATGTTAAATAAAATGTCTATTCCAATATTGTAAGAACCAACTCTAACAACACATTAATTGTTTGTATTCCAAAACTTAAGATTGGGAAATTATTTTATGAATATTTGAACAACATGCATGCAAGGGAGACATGTTGTAACAAAAAATAATATTAAATAGAAATCACATATTCATATTTATCATTGTAAAATATAGATTTATTTTTTATTTCTATATATGATGATTGGTTTTTCTTGGAAAGATTTTATTTAGGTTTATGGTTGGAACCATTAAATTTGTTTTTTTAATAATAATGTGCATTAAAAAATAAAAAAAGCTTATCTTAGCTTCAAGATATTAATAATCTTTAGTAATAGGGCGAAGGTGGAAGCTTATTTCCCCCAAAACCTTTATGCATTGTTGATATGGGTTTTTTAACATATCAACAAGCTAATAGAATTTTATTTTATTAATTTAATATGTGAGATGAGTAAAATATTAGTGATTTTTTTTAATATATTGATTGATTAACACCATTGAAAAATATGAGATTTTTTTTGCATTTGTCATATTTTTATTATTTTTATAAAATTGAATAAAAGTAGTTATTAATTATGGTTGTGATTTTAATTAGAAATGGATTAATATGGTGGACTATCAAAATACAAATTTAAAAAAATAAATAAAGGAAATACACATATAAGAAATTTAAAAATATATAATATTTTATAAAATCACATTTATATATTTACTATTATTTTGAATTAATATAATAAACAAACATCCATTTTACAATACAACCTAAACAAACACATTCATAAAAACACACACATAAATAAAAGAAATGCAAATCTTATCATAATTAAACTTCACGCAACAAATATACAATAATATAATACATTAATATATAAAACTTAAATAAGACTATAATAAATATACACATTCAAATTTACATAATAAAATTTCAAATAAATAAATATAGAATAACATTCAAATATGCAAACATAAAGTATACATTTTCAAATAAGCAAACACACATCATACAATTTCACATCAAAATACAAACAAACAAACATCCTACAGAGCATTTAAGCAAACACACTATACAAATTCAAAAAAGTAAACACACATTACACAATTTCACATCAATAAACAAATTAAAAAACACACATTATGTAATTTCAAATCAACATACAAACATAAGCAATCAAGTAAAAATTGTCTAAAACATTCACACACCTATATATGCAATTGTAAAAAATCAAACACAATATATAAATTCAAATAAGTAAGCACATATTATCAATTTCAAATCAAGATATAAATTAAATAAATAGACATTGTCAATACATGCATCTACAATTTAAATAAGTAAACACACAATATACAATTTTTATGAAAAAAACACAGATTGCACAATTTCAAATCAATACACCAACATAAACAAATAAACATTGTCAAAACACATACATACATACACAATTTCAAAACACACATGCATATATATCAAATAAGCAAACACATCAGATACAAATTAAATAAGTAGACATTGTTGAAACCACTTACACACATACATGCATCTACAATTTAAATTAGCAAACACATAAAATACAATTTCAAATAAGAAAATACAAATTATATAATTTCATATCAGTACACCAACATAAACAACCAAACATTGTCAAAACCTCATACATACATACACAATTTCAATACACACATGCATTTACATCAAATAAGAAAACACACAATATACAAATTTTAATAAGCAAATACACATCATACAATTTCAAATCAATCTACAAACATAAGAAAACATCTTTGTCAAAACCATTCAAATATATACATAAACAATTTCAAGTAAGCAACACACAATATACAATTCAAATGAACAAACATAATATAATTTCAAATTAGGATACAAACATTTTCAAAATCACCTATACATATACATATGCAATTTCAAATAAATAAACACACATTATACAATTTCAAATCAATATACAAACCTAAACAAATAACTATAGTCAAAACCACTTACACACATACAATTTCAAAACAAATATACATATACATCAAATAATCAAACACACAAGATACAAATTTAAAATAATAAATAAACATTGTACAATTTGAAATCAATATATAAAACAAACAAATCAAAACCACAAATACATACATCTACAATTTTAAATAAGTAAATACATAATACATAATTTCAAATAAATAAACATAATACATATACATATGAAATTGCAATTAAACAATCACACATCGTACAATTTCAAAATTGAATAAATTACATATAATAAACTCAATCATATTGTATAAAACATAATTATATAATATAATATAAAAAAACAAAAATTAAAAGAGAAAAAAAAATTAAAATATAATATAATATAATAAAATTAAAAGAAAAAAAAAAAGGAAAACTGAAATATAATATAATACAATAAAATCAAAATTAAAAGAAAGAAAACTGAAATAATATTAATGATCAAAATTAAAATTAAAACAAAGAAAACTGAAATAATATTAGTGGTTTGTTTATTAGAAGTATTTAGTATTTTAGCTTTGCTATATAGGTAAGATTGATAATTTGTATGTATGTAAAAACTTTTTAAAACATTGAAATGTATGATTAAATAATTTAAATATAATTATAATAAGTGTGAATTTTTCAAAATTAAAAGTGTCTATTTAAAATGTATTTTGATGTGGGTGAGTTTAATAAAAACAAAAATATATAACCAATAAATATTTGGAGAATGGGCCTCATTTTTCTTGGAGTATTTGGAAGAGGTTTTGCCTTTTCCATTAAAAAAAAATATTTTTATTAATAATTGTGTGTACACAAATTTCTCACATTATTATAAAAACTTAAAAAAACATATAATTACATATAAATATAGATAGATAGATTCATGTATCTTTGAACAAATATATAATAATCAAGACCATTAGTAGAAATAAACCTGCAATACCATTTACAAATATAAGAAAATATCATTTACAAATATAAGAAAAGAACATATCAAAACCTTAAATATTTCTAATTGATATAAGGAAAATACTTTACTTCTTATCTTATATAATTAAAATAATATAATTAATTGTATAATTAATATTAAATTAAAAATTTAAAAAAAAAATTACCTTTTTTCCATTGCATGTTTTAATTGAAATAATAAATTTCCATTGCATGTTTTAATTGAAATAATAAATTTAGCTGGATGTAAAAATCTGCGAAAAAAAAATCATTATAATACCATAAAAATTTGCTAAAAAAAAATCATTATAAAAATCATAAAAATTAATGTAAAAATATTTATTATAATTCTTTAATTAAATTTAATTTTAATTGTAATAATCAATCTACTTCTCATTAAAATTATCATAAAAAAAAATCTATATAAAAATATTTATTACTTATTTAATTTTACTTTTAATGATAATAATCAATCTATTTCACACAAAAAGTATTATTAAAAAATCTATATAAAAAAATTTATTAATATAAATAATGATCACATCTTAACATATCAACATGTTTCACACTAAAATTATTATTAAAAAATCTATATAAAAATATTTATCAGCATGTTCCTGGAATTTCTTAATTCTATACCTTATGTTTTTGGAATTTCTAAATTTTATTTTTTTAAGTTTTTTTTACTTATTTTATTAAAATAAAATAAATAACCAAAAATTATTATATATTAATATATTAATATATAAATGAGATGATATATTATGTATATATTAATATTAATAAAATAAAATAAAAAAAGAGATGACATATTATGTATATATTAATATTAATAAAATAAAATAAACAAAAAAATATTATATATAATGAGATGGCATTTATGTATATATTAATATGTCAAATTAATAATATATATTATTTAAAAAAGAAAATTAGAAATTTTTTTCCCTCATCAAATTTTACAGAAATTTCATTTTTGTGGAATATGAAAATTTGAATTTCCGTTGGACTAAAAAACTTGAGAGTTCTTTTTTCCTCATCAAAATTTACTAAAAAAAAAAATTGAAAGTTCTTTTTTCCTCATCAAAATTTACAGATATTTCATTTTGGCGGAATAAGAAAATTTGAATTTCGGTTCGTTAAGTTCAATAAACATGGTCGAGGAGAGATAATCCAGAGATAATGGACCAATTAAAAAATTATATTTAATGGACATGATGTCAGGCTGTTGCACTAATGGACATGATGTCAGGCTGTTGCACTAATGGATCTCATGATAGCATGAGAATCAACTATATAATCATGTTAAAGCATATCGATGTTCTGTAGAGATAGAAATCGATTCAGAAGTCCACATAATTTTGCAATCAAAAGAAGGTTTCTAAATTTGGTAAATAATATGTTGGTGATGCAAAAAGAAAATAGTTGATTGAAAATATACGTTTAATAAGTAACTAAAAAATGGATAACAGTATTTTTAATGTTGGTGATGGAAAAAGGAAATAGTTGACTGAAAATGTACGTTTAATAAGTAACTAAAGAGATGGATAACAGGATTTCTAATGTTTATTTCATATTCATTTCAAGATTTCAAATGAATTCCAAACAACTCTGGTGGAGTTCATTTAAGACGGCAGATCTTTTGGCCAATGTATAAACAAATGAGGAAAAACATTGCAGAGATGAAAAAAAGCAAACTATCTTTTGCCATTTCATTCTGTTGTCCAATAAATAGCGAGTAAACTACTAACAGCATGCAAGTTAACACAGAAGGCATAACTGATAAAGGGGCGGGTTACACTAATGAAAAAGATATAATAGGTAGGTTATTTTAATGAGCATAGTAACAGGCTGGCGGGTTAAACATGTGAGAGGCAGGTTAAATCAATGGCAATAGAGATAATTGTGGAGTAGTACACTGGCAGGTTAAATCTAGGAGGGTTAAAAAACCAAGTTTAATGAACTAATATGCAATCAATGATGGAGGGTTTCACAGCAGCAGCGACAATGGAGTTTTAATCCAAGAAACAGGTGGGTTGATTCCATAAAAAAGTCAGGAACATAAAACAGGTGGGTTAAATTAAAAAGTCAGGAACCAATAAACAACGCAGGAACTAATACTTAATGAAACCAGAAGCGAGGCGTGTTAAACTAGTAAAGGGACGGGTTAACCATGGCCAACACATCCAGATTCAGGGCTAAAATAAACTCATCTCACAGACCCAGAGTCATCCGTACAAGACAGGTTAAAATTAATTCAAAGCCAGGGAAACCCATAATATTGAACATGGCAGATACAAGCACCAGGGTGAAACTAGTTAAGCTGGAGCCAGAGCCATCCATACACAGGCGGGTTAAAGCAAGTAATGAGAATCCAAATTTAATAATCATGGTCGGCATATCAGAGTTAAAGGGGGAGAGAATACATACCTGGAGTGGGAGTTTGGAGTAGCAATTTCATGTTTGCCAATGATTGAAGGCTTGAACAACAGTGACAACAACTTCCTTCCATTTTTCAACGAAGTAGGGTTCGAATAACAGTAACATCGATAACTTCTTTCCTTCCTTCGTGTATTTTTACCATGGTGTATGGCTGAAGAATGTAGAAAGAAAACATTAATGGATCAGATTGCTTCTTACAACAGAGCAGATATAAATACTAGAATTAAAAGAAATCATACAATTAAAAGAAACCATAAATACTAGAATTAAAAGAAACCATACAATTTATACTATTACTCAGAGAGATCATCTCCATGACCCATTAACTGAGAGAGATCCCTGATCTCATTGAGCCAAAGAAAACGTTGAGCGTCTCAGCGGCCTTACATATTTGCTCCAACGGATGATCCAAGTGCCTCCAATTTAGTCCAACCTCCTCCTCTATCACACAGACATGACTCAACCAGACTCAGACATCCAGACTCGGACTCGAACTCTGACCGACCCAGACTCAGACCACACGCAGACTCACACAACCACGCATGCATACAATCCAGACCATAGATAGAGGAGGAGGAAAATGTTGAAACCGGGTTAAATTTGATATGTATATATAGCTCTTCTTCCACCTCCCTTCAACGGATAGATAGTTTGTTACCTCTACCTCCCTCTCTCGAACCATCGATCCATCGCAGACAAAATTCCCTCTCTCTCTTCAATCGACTGCTCGAGCTTTTGATGGATGCTTTTTTCAGTTTTCCTTCCTGCTTTTTACTCACTTTCCGTTAGTGTTGTTTAAAATTCAGTTTTCCTTCCTGCTTTTACTCACTTTCTAGTTGGTGTTGTTTAAAATTCAGTGCTTTTTCAATTCATGCTTTTTACTCAGTTTCAGTTTCAATCTAGTGTAGTCTAGAATTTATCACTAATTTATTTATTTTTTAAATTTGTTGTGTTGTTCTTAGATGCGTTGTCCATCGTGTGCAGGGAGAGAGGTCAAAAAAGTCATTTTTTCTTTATCTCATAGTTTAATGGAATTTTGAATACCAATTTCATTTTTATTTTATTTTTTTTAAACTGGCGCAGTCTGAATGTATTATTTTTGTTCTTCTTAGTATAAATTGGCACACTCTGAATGTAGGGTAGGGGCTTTGGAAAATTTGCAACATAGATTCTAATAAATTTCAAAAGAAATTAGTTGAATGACAATTGAATCCAATCACTTATATTAAGCACTTCCAATTGAATATGTGAACTTACTGGTTAGTAGTTTAAATGAAAAGTATAAAATAGTTTTGAAGTTGTAGGGAGTATGCTTGCAACTTCTACAACGTTAAAATTTCATTGATAATTTTAAAAACTTAATTACCACCCAATAAACAATAATTGAGTGAATATTTCTATATATTAGTACTCTTTTATACACATGATAACTTTAATGATCTAGCACCCATTGGTAGGGGTTTGACCATCTTTAACTACTGTCTCCCTTGTTAAAAGTAGTTAAAGTGGTCCAGGCATGTTGAAGGATTAAGGGAATAACATTCATTAGGTTTGTTGGAATTTGAGGTTTGTAGCTTGTAATGGAATTATTGAATGTGGTATGAAAGGTGTATTAATATGTGATAAGGGACCCTTGGTTTGGGAGTTATGAAGTAAAAAATGATATGAGGGGGATAAAAGGGTTTTATAAATTATTTTAACGAAAAAGAAGGTTGACAACAATCACTTAACCTACTAGAGAATTGCAATAATCTCACATAGCTTTGGAATAGACACAATAAAACACTGGGACATTGGGAAGATATTCAATCACACAAAGATACCAAAATAAAATGGAGAGGAAGAAACTTCAAGCACAACGAGATTGAAGAGTCCTCATACAAAAGAAGAGGCTTAAGATTTGTTAAAGAATGTGACAAAGATTATTGGTAGAGAAAAGAACGCAGGTGGATGTAGATAAGATAACATAAGATAATTTTATTATTGTCCAACAAAGATGTATAATAAAAGGTAAGCAATTATTGGAGTACCAATTAGTCATCAAAATTTAAAGTAGCTAGAGAAGTTGACTCAAGTGGAGTAGATGCAGAAGGAACACACTTGAAGATACGAGAAGAAACAATTCACTCAACTAGACAAACAAGGAATATTCTTGATAAACAAATTAGCTCCAAGAGCCATGCAATCCAAGATGAGAACATAGATACATTGTGGGGCACTACAAAGGTTTTTAGGACTAAAATTAAGTAGACAAATAAAGATGAGAATAGTTGCAAGCCAAGCAAACCAATATCAATTGGAGATGTTTTTTTCTCCCTAGAGTGGGCGAAGAAGTGATGCATGATCACGTGCAAGAAGGGATGGCCTCTTATTTCTTATATAGGATGATTGGTTCGCATATTAATGAGATTTGGAGATTAGGTCATAGTTTCACTTGCATATTGTACTCACTTTGTAACTGATAAGTTTGTTCCGGTGAGGAACATGCTAGAAGAAATGGTTGCTAGTAATCCCATGTCAGCACGCTTATGGGTGGAGAACACTAGCCAACCAAGTTCTTTCATTGATCACAATAAATATATTTTGGAGGATAACACGAAAGAGAAAGAGAATGGTTTCAACATGTTTGCTTCTTTGGCGAGTGCAAACAAAGGCCTGTCTTGCAAGTATGTTAGTTATGAGATTTTTCTTTCATATTAGGAAAGTAATTGTAAGAACATCTAAGATGGATGAGTATCAACTCAATACTTCTAAACCTATTGAAAAAAAAATGCAGTGTACCATTTATCTTCTCCTATAATGCATTATCTTTTTACTTTCTTGTGTTGATAGTATGTACACATATTTGTAGCTCCTTCCTTCAAACTTGCATATAGTATTTAATGGGATCTACCTTATTGTGCAGGGTAAAAGATTATTTATCACCTCAAAGACAAATCATGAGCAGGATTCACTTGTATCTTTGGTTAAGGCAATGAAAGACAAAGTAATTCTTACTCTTTGCTCAACTATCCCTTGACTTACCCCTTTATTCTTTGGGTAAATAAACGTAGAAACATTTATTCTTCCAATGTCCAATTGATTACTATATTTG
>JASDQU010227416.1:1605-17323 GCA_032191745.1 Picea mariana | reverse complement strand
GCCCAATGAAGAAATCCCTCCACAGGAATGTCCTCTCCTGTGCTGCCTCTCCATAGAAACTGTCAGAGCTCAAATCCTCCAAGCAGATCTGCTACTAGGTAGCTGCCAGTCCTCTCAACTCATGCGCCCTCCTCTTAGCAGAAATGATCACAGTAAATAAACTGAACCTGAAACTGAAAGTCTCTCTCCACAGAAACTAGCGCCCATGCTCTCCTCTCCCTATGCATCAGATCTCATCCTGATCTGACAAGTCCTCCTCTCCCAGTGAGCAACTGGAGGATGATAAGTGCGCCCTCCTCCTCAAGATGCGCCCCTCCTCCATGCAAAGTGCTCCCTCTGAAGAATGAAGGCTAAACCTCCATGGATAATCTCTCCATGCAAGCTCCAAGCTACCAAGAGCTCCTCCTCAAGCTCTCAAGGGTTTTGCTCAAACCCTCATGAAGTGCGCCCCTCTCCTCCTCAAGATGTGCACCCTCCTTCTCTTCTCCACAAGTCTCAAGTGAAGAATGAGTCTCCAAAATGCCTTTACCCTCTCTTTAGCCTCCTCATGCCAACCCTAAAAGATCAATGGCCTAGATTAGATCTAGCCAAGTCTAATCAATGGGTGAGATCAACTCTAATAATCTCACTAATGAAACCCACTTTCCTTAGTTGCTTTATGTCTATTAATTCACCCACATTGTGAATTAATTGTCACTTTATGACTTAAGTGACATATTTCACTTTTGACTTAAAACTCCTAAGTCAAAGTGAAATTAGAATCATAAAGTAAAGTATGAGGGTAATAGTCTTCCCCCTTTGTGCTTAGAGACTCATAAGCACATGGGGACCACTTTCCAAGGTATCCAAATCTCAACAAGAAGTACATGTGGTAACAAGTTTGACTCCAGACTGAAAGGGAGAAGGGGTTAGTTTACAATCTTCCATGTGAAAGCGTTGAAGAAGGTCACAAGCATACTTAGACTGGGAAAGAAAAATTCCTTCCTTGGTTTGAAAAACTTGGAGGCCAAGGAAATAGTGCAAAAAGCCTAAGTCTGTCATTTCAAATTTCTTCTTAAGCCTGGTTTTCACATGGTTTAAAGTTTTGGATCACTACCAGTGAGGATAAGGTCATCAATATAAAGAGCAAGGATTATGAGATGGCTTCCTACTTTCTTGGTATAGACATTAGGGTCAGAATGGCATCTAGAAAAGATGGTGTCAAGAAGAAAGCTGTCCATTTTGGCATACCAAGCACGGGGAGCTTGCTTAAGACCATAAAGAGATTTGTTAAGATGACAAACAAGGCTAGATTCATTCTAGAAATAGCCAGGAGGTTATTCCATGTAGATTTCTTCTTGCAAATTCCCATGCAAGAAGGCGAATTTGACATCCATCTAATGGACCTCCCATTTATGTGAGGCTGCAAGGGCTAGAACAAGGTGGATGGAACTCATTTTGGCTACATGGGCAAAGTTTTCATTATAGTCAATTCCTTCAACTCGGGAGAATCCTTTGGCAACTAACTGAGCCTTGTGTCTTTCAACACTTCCATCTGATGCATACTCAGTTCTGTAGACCCATTTACATCTGACAAGTTTTCTTCCTTTTGGAAGAGGTACAAGATCCCAAGTATTGTTTTCCATTAAAGAATGATACTCTTCATTCATTGTTGTATCCCAATTTGGATGACCTAAAGATTCTACAAATGTATCTGGATTACGAGTCTCTGAAACTTGAGCCAAATGACAAGAGGCTCGCTAGAACTGTGAACGTATTCGACTTTGATCTAAAGGATCACTGACAAGAGCACCACCTGCTTCTCGTGTTGAACGGACCCATCTAGGAAGCGATGGTGTTGGTACTGGTTCAAGTTCAATGGACTCCTCTGGAGGGAGGTGAGTCGGCGGAGGTGGTTTTCCATCCTCACTATCATCATCTTAAGAAGAAGAAACCAAAATAGGAACAAAAGAAGGCACAAATGCCGAAGATGGCTTGCATGCCAAACAAGGCACAAACGCCGAATTAGGCTCCCAGGCCAAGAGATTTTCATCAAATTTAACATCTTTTCTAACAATAATTTCATTACAATGTGATTGAAGAAGTTTGTAACCTTAAACATCTTCAGAATAACCAACAAATATACTCTTCTCACTTTTAGGCAACAATGCTTTCCTTTTCTCATCAGGAATGTGAGCCCATGCTACACTGCCAAATACACAGAAGTGACTTACATTTGGCTTAAGTTTCGTCCATGCTTCTTCCGGTGTTATATTTTTAAGAGCCTTTGTGGGAGTGCGATTTACTATGCAATTTGCACAGTTAATGGTTTCTGCTTAATACTTTAGACTTAATCCCTTAGATTGGATCATACAATTAGCCATTTCTTTTAATGTGTGGTTTTTTCTCTCATCAACACTATTTTGCTGTGGTGTATATGGAATAGTGTGTTGCATTTGGATGACCTGTGCAATGCAGTAACTTGTAAAATTATTGTTCACATATTCGCTTCCATTATCTGTTCTTAACCTTTGAATTTGATCTTCATATTGCTTTTCTATAAGGGCCTTGTAGGCAAAGAACTTGTCAAAAATTTCTATATTAAGTTTTAAGAAGTAAACCCAAGTGTGTTTGGAAAAGTCATCAATGAAAGTTAAGAAATACTTGCACCCAAAAAAAAAGGAGAAGAGAGTGGACCACACAAGTCACTGTGAACAAACTGGAAAGGGGTCGAGGCCTGCCAATATGCACGTTTGTCAAAACTGTCCTGATGATGTTTGCCGGGAACACAACCAGCACAAACACCATCTCTACATGAAACAAGAGGAAGACCAGTCACTATCTCTTGATTACATAGTTGCTGGAATGAGTGATAGTTTAGAACTTTAGATGACCAAACCACTCATGCCAAAGTTTGCTCAAGTCGTTGCTATGAGCAAAAAAAACTGATGGAAAAGATGATGACCCGAGTTGTCAAACTTGTACAACTTGGTAATATCATTAACAATTCCAGTTACAAGAACATGCTGAGGATCTTTTAGATCCTTGATTACAACTTGGTGAGGTGAAAACTCTATGGTTTTGCCTTCACCTGAATGAGTGATTTAATAGACTAATAGAAGGTTGCAGGAACGACTTGGAACACATAATACATCATTGAAATGACCATTATCTACTTGAACTGTTCCATACCCTACAATACTAAGAGAGCTATTATCACCAAGAAATATTTTCTTGGTGTTACATTCATTTAGAGTAGAAAATATGGCTTTATCCTTTGCCATATGATAAGATGCTCTAGAATCAATAAGCCACTCATCAAAAGAAGTAGAAGTTGCATTGAAGGAGAAACCAAAAGCAAAAAGTGCATGTCCATGAGATGAAGAAGAAGAAGAATCAATACTGAGGTTGTGCTTATTCATTGCTGCTTCTAAGGATGCCATCTTCTTGAAACATTTGGACTCATCATGACCATCTTTCCCACAAAAGTTGCAATGTCAATCAATCTTCTTATTTTTAGATTTTGCTACTTTATCACCATTAGGAACTAAAGCTGGTTGAGTGGGATTGAGACTCTTGTTTTGCTTGTTGTTGTGGTGAGGATGTTGCTTCCCGGGATTCTTGGATTTATCTTTCTGCTGGACCACTAAGGATTTGTTGGAGGTACCTGCAGTGATGATCACTCCAAGTTGCACACACTTATCTTGCTCTTTAATCAAAGCATCACAAAATGACTCAAGAGTGGGTTTTAAATAAGAAGTTCCTAGAGCTTCTTTGGTGGCATAGAAGGTAGATACAAACACTAAATATGCGCTACCAAGCTTAACAAGAATAGTATATATGCAACGCTCATCATCCAATTTTATGCTACACTCTTCACATAAAATTCTAAGTGTTTTGAACTTAGAAAAATAGTCTTCAATGCAAGAAAAATCAGTTGGACTTCAAGTCATTGTCTGATTTTCTATCTGGTGGGCTCGAATAATATTTTGTTTACCAAACATAGATTCAAGCTTTTCCCAAGCTTTATTGGGGGCATCAAGTCCTTGAAGATGAAAGCTTAAATCATGAAAGATGGACATTTTGATTTGTCCACGGGCTTCGTCAGTCCTATTAATCCATTTGACATATTTATCATTAGTAGGTTCTTCTTCTTTTCCCAAGGTAATCCGGTGCAGTCCTTTACTTCTTAATAAATCCTCCATATGGGATTTTCATTAAAAGTAGTTGGTACTGGTAAGCAAAAGATCAATGGGAGAAGCCATATGAAATATGCAGAGAATATGGATTTAAAATTTGAAACTGATGGTCTTAATGGAAATATCTTGAAAAATTAGGTTGTTTAAAAAAAAATGGCACTGAAAACAGACTTCGGATGTGAAAGTTATGCCCTTTTGAAAAAAAGGCATAAACGGTAACGAAAGAGCCACATGGCAAGTAGAAGTTGGTCCACGTGGTGATACCCCTCCTAATAACCTCACTTTTACAAATAAGTTTCTTAAGAAGTGACCCACTTTTATAGAATAAGCGGGGATCACTTTTACATTGAAGTTATTTTATAAAAGAAAGTTGCATGCAAAATAAATAACTTTAAAATAAAATATTAAAGCTACTTATAGTGATTCATTTTTATAATTTAAATGAAATACACTTTATAATGGATGCATTAACTTCTTCAAAAAAGTAACAAAAAAGAGAAGACTTGAACTCTAGACCTTTTACTTAATAAAACAACTTTTAACCAAGTGAGCTAGTGCAAACCGATTGTATTGTTTATAAATGTTAGATTTTGGTAACTCGGAGGTACTTCTACATTGGAGGCCCCATTATGCAGAAGAGATCGAGCATATTCCTCTCTTAAGTGACTTTATAAAGTGATTTTATAAAGTCTAGTTGAGTCTTTTATTATTTAATGGGTAAAAGTGACTTTATGACTTTTGGGTCACTTAAGTGATTTAAGTGAACTCAACGGAGGACTAAGTCGTGACTGTTGATCTCATGAGGGAAAGATCTAATATTGATCGTTCATCTCTTCGGAAGACCAAGTGTTAGGGCAGTTACACATTAAAGATGCATAAAAGGATATTGAGAGAGAAGAATGGGCGCACCTTTGAGGAGAGCTTGGAGAGGAATGTGAAGAGTCACCCATATTCCGAGAGAGACCAAGAGAGTTTGAGCTAGAGGAAAGAGTCGCAACAAAGTGGGATTGGCACGAATTCCAAGGAGGGGAGGAGGCATGCATTCGAAGATATCTCCAATACTAAAGTATAGTGCATATCGTACGGATTGAGGCCGTACAACTATTTCATGCACACAAATCAAGGCAACCATCTTAGCAAAGTCTTGGCATGATTTTTTAGGCGCCTAGCTGAGGAAGAATCTATACAGAAAGGTGCAACAATAGTGCAATATTTCGAGGAGGTTTTGTTGTCAAGGAGGTCGTACTGTTCAGGCCGTACAACTAAAATTTGAGCAGAGATTTTGTGGTCTTTGGCACATTTTTCGAGGTGATATTGCTGCTGTAATTAATGCTGAATTTATTTCTGCTGTAACCTCAGAATTTTCCTAAGAGCTCAATAAGAAGGGCATTTCCTAGACTGGTTTTCCCCTTGTGTTTTTTTCTAGGGGCATTGCCCAAAAATTCCTTGTGTCAAATGTGGTGATTTTGTCTACTGTTCATTGTTATTTCCGTTGCTATATTTTTCAGATTGCTTAGTCACTTGTATTTCTGCTCATAGTTCCAGTAAAATGCATGTGGTTCCATTGCTTTATTGGCGAATAACTTGTAATGTTCCCAAGCAAATTCGCTAGGAACTAGAGGTTTATTTTTATCTGTTTGTTTGAATGTTTGAATATGTTTTGCAGGTTTTCTCATCAAGGTTGAGTTGGAGATGTTTTATTGAGTTTTACAACATATAAGTGATGGACATAGCACAACAATAGATGGAATAACAAGATACAAAAGATAGAATACGAGAGAATAACCAACAACTTCAGATCTGACCTTTATTTAGATATTAAGAAGATCTCCATACAATAGATTTGCAGATCTGGAATAACATAGATAGAATATAGAAGTTGGAATGAAGATATCTCCAAAGAAGCTCAAGAAGTGAAGAAACAAGCCTCCAAAGGCCCAATAGCTGCAAGTGGAAAAGGACAAGATCAACTTCTTTCCCTTCTAAGGCTGTATCTCTCCAAACTGGTTGCGTTGCGCACTTTTTTGGTAGCTGGCTCCTTGATATTTCATCCTCCTCTCTCCTAGGCCCCAATCCACACCAAAACCCTGTGAAATAGTAGATCTGAGAGTGTCATGTACCTTGGATGAGTTTCCCTTGCCGTAGAGAGGGGTTTTACCCTCCAATAGTCTAGATCCACTCTAGACAGTGTGACCTCCTCCTGTAGAAATTGTGCCAAGCTCCCAATAAAACAATGGACAGAGAAAACCCTCCAAGATTGAGCTAGAAAGGGCGCTCTATCCCTCACAAACATTTTCAAGTGGGATTTCCCTTCAAATCTCCCTTCTCCTCTTCAGATCGAACTCATCTTCAACTAAATCTCCAAAATTGCGCACTTCTCCTCCCTCTTCACTATATGGACAACTTGCAACTGAGTAGAATGGTGAGGGAGGGATCTTTCACCTCCTTGGCCAAGATTGGATCAAGAACAAGAGAATCTTTCACTCCCTTGTTGATCTCTAGGGTTTGTTCTCCCAAAACCCTCAAAACGTTTAAGCTCAAGAGCTCAAGATTCAAAAGTAAAAATGACCAGAATGAGGAGTGAGGTTCCTTCCTTTTTCTTTTACACCCCTGGGTCTAATTTCCACTTAAGTTGTTTGATTAACTCCTAAGGTTCTTTTCTTCACTTTTCTTTATATTGCTTTTTCACTTAATTTCTTCTTTTCCCAAAGTCACTTTAATAATATAACATTATTCTTCAAGTGATTACTTTGGTGCCTCCTAGTCCCTATTTTCTCATGAGACTATAGTCTAGTGGGGACATCTAGACTACTAAGTCTGTCCAAACCTCTATCAAGAGGATGGGGACATTACATAACTATAGGAGGTTGAAATCTATTATTGACTAAGTGTTTGAGATCAATTTTCAATATGGTATTAGAGCAGGAGATCTGAGGTTCAACAAACAAGAGATTTGACACTTGATTTGCAGTGAGCGCAAAAGGGATTTTGCTTGGAAGAAGGAAGGGGAAGAGTTGAGTTTCAGTTGAGAAGGTCATGTCTACTGGCTTGAGGTTTGAAGATAGGTTTGATGGGGCAACAAACTTTAGTCCTTAGAAGAAGAGGACAATTTTGTTGCTAGAGGAAATTGAGTTATGGGCCATTGGTGAACAACACACAATCAAATCCTGTCATTGTTCCTGTTAGCACCATGATTTTCATGGCTAAGAGCACTTCGTCGTGCAAAGGATTCTGTCGTGTAGTGGATTTCTGTCGCGCAGTGGATTTCGTCGTGCAGTGGATTTTTTCCGTGCAAAGGATTCTGTCATGCAATGGATTCTGTCGCGCAGTGGATTTTGTCACGCAGTGGATTTCCGTCGCACAATGGATTTCGTCGCGCAGTGGATGTTGTTGCGCATAGGATGTTGTCGTGCAGTGGATTTTGTTGCGCAAAGGATGTCGTCGCGCAGTGGATTTTCTTGCGCACAAGCTACAGGTCGCACTGTGAAAATGACTGGTTTAGTGGTCAACTTCAAGATCAATTTCTGACCAACTAGAGTGGAATTTGGAAAACCACCGAGAGGTTTTAGTCGAGGACGAACCGAATAATAAAATCCTCTCTCAGATTTGCAAAATGTGTCACGGATTGGGAGATTCTAAGGAATCTTTGAGCCCTATTTTTCAGCTTTCATGATTTCTTTTTCGAGACATGTTTTTGCGACATGTATTCCGGACAGTTGGAGATGAATTTAAAGAAATTGAGAGAGGTTTTTATTTATAACGAGCTTAACTACAAAAACCTCTCTCAGTTTCTAAAAATAGTTTTTTATTAGTGAGATACGATGTCATCTTTAACGCCTATTTTGCCAGTTTGCTGCGCAATTCACTACGTTTTTTTGCTGTAGGTTACTGTTGCGTAGCAAACTTGCTGTGCAAGGGTGACAGAGTGTCCAACAATGCACATGATGGCTCATCACTACCATATGGTCGAATTTTGATCATGATCAATGATTGTAAAGAATATTTCGGTTACGATTATGATTTGGCAAAGTCGGATTTTCTATTTTTAGTGAATCCGTTCAAGTTATTGTTCTCTTTCAAAGAAAACGGATCCATGATTCCAGGAGGAAGTATTTCGACCCTAGCAACCAAGGGTGACATGAGTTTTCTATATATGGGGATCATTTTCATGTAAGTGGGGTTGGTTGGCAAAATTGGTAGACGATAGCTATTGTATGTAATTTGAGTTTTTAACCGAAACTTAATGCAAAGGTCCTGTAACTTGATGAAAATATTCTAGTTGTAGCAGTTAGATGTATTGTGCCTCTTTCTTTGCGTATGTGCTTCTTGTTATCTTTATTCATATTTTTTTTTGTCTATTTCGGAACGAATTTTCGAACCTGTGGATTCGCTGCGCAGTGCCCCTTGTTCGTGCCACTTAGACAAAACATTTTCTTCTAAAGATGACTCCGAATTCGCCCGCAGCAGTGCTCCGAGTTACTTCCTGTGTTTTCTCCCCGCCACTCATTATGGTTTTACACTGAAGATTGTTGCTCGCCTAGCCTTATCCTCTCAAGTTTAGTCACTGAGTCATTTGTCTCTGTCATTTCCTCAAATCGACTCCATAGCCCAAGTCTTACTTTCTTGCGCCAATATAACCATAACCCATCATATCAAAGGTGTTAAATCTAGCCACTGCTTTCAAAGCCAAATCCCGCGCGAAGATCGCGCCTTCCGAGAGAGCCCTCTCTAGATCCGAAAGGCTAGTTTCAGGTCTCAAAGTTGGTTGAAAAAGTTGCCTTCGTCATTGGTTTATTAGCCGAACAGATTTACAGAGTGCTAACAGTTCCTACAGATGCAACCCTTTTGGTATCTTTCCAGAAGAAGAACGTGAAGGCCAAGGGGATTATTCTTGATGCAATCAAGGACCATGTTGTTCCCCATGTTGTTGGAAAAGCAAATGCCTACGTGATGTGTGCATCTTTGACCAAGCTATACCAAAGTTCCAATGAGAATCGAAAGATGGTATTGAGAGAGAAGTTGAGAAACATAAAGATGATCGAGACAAAAAAAGTGTCATCATATCTCACCAGAATCACTCAAGTTTGTGATGAACTTGGCGCAGTTGGAGAGGTTATAACAGATGGAGAATTGGTTAGGACCCCTTTGAATGGTTTTTCAAAGAAGTGGGACACCTTTGTTAAGGGTGTTGTCTCCAGGGAGAATCGTCCCAACTGGGAGAGATTGTGGGATGACTTCATACAGGAAGAGACTCGTGAGGAGGCTATTTGTAGCAGACAGTTAAAGGTTGAGGAGAATGAGGATAATGTTTCCCTCGTAGCAGCAAAGAAGAAGGACAAAAGGTCTTCTCATGGCGAGAAGAAGGACATGAGTAAGGTGAGATGCTATGCATGTTGTGAGTTGGGACATTATGCAGACCAATGTTCGAACAAGAAGAAGAAGAGGTAGGAGCCAGAGATATTGATATCAGCTAAGGTTGTGGAGTTCACGAAAAAGTTGGAGATGGAGTTTTCCTTGACGGTGTATCTTGCAGGTATTGGGTGCCTAGGGTCTACATGCACTCTTGCATGGTTCTTGGACAATTGGCCTCTCAGCACTGTTATCGCACAATTTGTACTTGCCCAAAAGCCCAAGAAAGTGGGTACATAATTGGCGTAACTAAGACTAACCTATCATTGTCACCTTAATAGGAGATCCCTTTCTATTTAGGAGTATGTCAAGACTACCCCAGGGGGGATGTCCCCGGTGACTTGGGGGTTTGAGAAAGCTAAGGCAAGTAATCACGAGGAAACCCTTCCCCTCTCACAGATCACTCAAATCAAAGGGTTCTTTATGTCTTACAGAGATGAAGCAAATAAATGATATTGTGTACCTGCCCAGAACAAAACAACAAGGCAAAAAGGGGCACTTTCCAAGTACCAAAATGATTGCTAGTGCTTCATAAGACAATTAACCTTCAAAACGTAAGCTAGCTGATATGAATTTGTAGCAATACAATAGTTTACAACAACAATTAGTATTTTATAACAGCCACAAGAATTATGCCTTAAAGGTGTTTGAAAAAGACAAGAAAAAGTAACTTTGATTAGGCAAATTGACAATAAATTGTTACAACCAAAGTTGGCAATGTTTAGCTAGCTTTTAATATCACTTTTGCAGAGAATTTGCTGTAGTTAGATGGCTGTAGCAATATTTTGCAACAACAACAAATTCTAACGGTCAAAAGTGCAAGAAAACACTGTACAAAGTTAGCACTTACTTATCAGATTGACTAGTAATGATCACCATTGAGCTTTGAATGAGTTAAGTGCAAGTTATGTAGGGAAATATATCCAATCAATGTATGTTTGTATGTCTGTAGCAATGTTTTGCTACAACAATAAGTTAGCTTGGGAGTTAGTCTAGTTTAGGGTTAGCAAATGATAGTAAAAACTTAAAGGATAAAAGTGTGAGTGTTTGTTTTATCAATCAACAATTGCAAGTGGTATATTAGTGCCTTTCTAGGGTAAATGGAGTCACTAATGGCAACAATAAATCTTAGAGGATAAATAACAATGATAATGATATGTCAAAGGGATGGAGAGGATAAGAGAGGTGTTGGTATCCCAAGGCCTCATAAATCCACCTCCAAGAGGTAATTGCTAGAAAGTAACAAAGGTTAGGCCCTAGCGATTTCTCCTTTCCTTGGACAAATTGTAATAAAATATGTAATTGGGCATGGAAGTAGGGTTACTAGAGTGCTACAATAGTGGGGCTCTAGTATCTACTTCAAGATAGGTGCCTTTCAAGAAATTTTAGCACATGGAAGACTATAGAGAAAAATATAATAACATGTCTTTCCCCTAGGGTTTCAAGCAAGCAATTTCATAATATTAGACATGAAACAAGTAAAATTAACCATAAGCATTCATTCACAATAACGAAATGCATATTTTCCACTTACTTCACCAAGAATAATCAAGCAAAAATCCTAGTTGAAGATCCTCCACATGAAAATTACCAATGTACACCAATAAATGCCTCCTCCAAGAAGTGCACACCACTGATTTCAGCCAAAAAACGTTAAGGAAGGTCGGATTTCAGACCACCACCTGTGTGATGAGTGAATTTTGAAAAAATACAAGAGTTTTATCTCTTATTTATACAATATCAATGACCTTTAACTATCTTTTAGGTCACAAAAGGTCGACATGGCCAGTTTACATCAAAAATCCAGTTTTTTACATAAAATCAATAATTAAAACCCTAATTTCACTTTAGGGATGACATCATCCCCCTCTTGGGCGACGTTAGACCCCCAGCTTGGAACGCTAGGCCTCAAATGCTGCCACATGTGCCAACTAGCACCAAACCGTCCTCATAAATGCCAAACCCTAACTTGATGACGTCAAGGGTTAGCATGGTGACGTCAGGGGCCTTCGAGGGCCAATGTCATGGTGGAAGGGCAAGACCCCCCTGGGTCTAGGCCTGCCAGAGTGTCTCGGGGAAAACATCCTTCTTTCTTCTTGGTGCCATCCTCTGGTGTCTCTCTACCCCTGGTTGGGGTCATAACATCCATCTGGTGGGCTTTTAGCCCCATGGAGGTTCGAGCTAATCATCACCCCATATGTATGCACTGAGCGTGGTCTTGCAGCAACAACAAGTATTCCCTCCATGGGCTCATAAGTCACAGGGATCATAGCAATGCCAATCACATCCAATAATCAAATTACCCAAACATGTGCATCAAACCCCCCTTTACCCAGACAAATGCTCAAAGACGTTATGCAGTTTAACAAGTCAGGTTTGGAGAGGGTCGCAGGATGTCCTATTGGGCTAATTCTGCTCAAGTTTGGGATGTTTCCTAGGTGAAGACCAATCTAGGTCATGTAAGTGTATGAAATGGTGCAGGGGGAATGTTTGGGAAAAGGGTGAAGTGATAATAGGGAAATGTAGGTCTTGCTCGTGGGTGCCTCTATAGAGGGCGAGTTGCACCTTGTCATGTATGCCATTGTTTCCTAGCCCATTCAATGCCTTTTATTCTTTGTCTTATTACCTTTTCTTTTCAAGAAAATAGCTGGGGGACACTATCCTGGCGTGGTGACCAGTGGTGACAACGTTACCCACAAGCACTTCACGGAAATGAGAAGGTTGGCTCGTGATGAGACCCCCTTTCTCTTGGCTATGCCACCAAGAGCCACTACAGTGGTTTGGTGACCAGATAAATGGGAATGTCATATCGCTACATGCCCATGGACCTAATAGGCCGGCTCATGATAAGACCTCCCATCCACCAACTAGACCTTAAGTTTTATTTTATCTTACGGGTCCCCTTTTCTTACTGAGAAGGCTTTTATTGCTTTCCTGGGAATCCTTGGGCAAAGCATCTCAAAGGTTTTATTTTGGCTTTTAACTTTTGCCAGCTACTTTCACCCTATGGGCCTTTAACCCTTTCTTCCCATAAGGCAAGGTACAACCCTTACTAGTGTGGCAAACCCAATGCTCAAACCAAGTTAGGGGAAGATGAAGGGATAATGATGAAAAATGGTAAGTATGGAAGTAATGGATGATGACCTTTCATAGACCCACCTAGTGGCAACTCATCCTAAAGGGAACCAACTTACTAGGGCATTCTGTCACC
The DNA here is from genome assembly GCA_032191745.1 of Picea mariana. Taxonomy (NCBI): domain Eukaryota; kingdom Viridiplantae; phylum Streptophyta; class Pinopsida; order Pinales; family Pinaceae; genus Picea; species Picea mariana. The sequence continues at coordinate 4,525 of JASDQU010227416.1, read as the reverse complement.
CCCCATAGGTATGAACAAGTTAAAGAGCATAATTTCCAAGCAAACGTTATGAAATAACGAAGAGTTCAATGCAACATATTCAAATACTTCGAAAATCAAAGTGACACATACCATGATACCTGAACTCATTACCTCATGGAGCAAGACCCACAGCTACTTCAAGACGAGGCTGGTGGGATTGATGCTGCTGCTGCTGCTGCTGATAGATGGGATGCACTGAAGAAAAGATGGGCCCTCCGAGGCCAAGCTCAAGTCGTCTGGCTCTTGGTACTCCATGTCTAGGACCTGTGGGCCTCAAGACATAATCTCCTTAGTTATCCCTAGGATAGGGGATAACAGGCCCATGATGAGGATGAGGTCTATATTCCTCAGTTTTTCAGAGATCGGCTTAGGTAACTATGTGGGTTGTGAGGTGAGCACCATAAATGTTTTAGCCGTGGAGAGAGTTGGAAGTGTTAGATTCCAACTAGAGCAAGGAGGGCATCTGGAGTTGGTCGAGGTATCATATGTTCTTGAACTACCGGTGAGCTTGCTCTTTGTGTCGCCTTCAAATCCCCCCTGGTGGCTAACCAAAACCCATGGATACCAGCTTGCTAGGGCACCCCGTCAATCCCCCAAACAATGGTCAAGTGGGTTAGTGTAAGATCCAAGCAGTTGTCAGAAATGTAAGGAACCTGATGCATATATAAGAAAGTTATAATGATCAAACATGACACATACCATGATACCTGGACCAATTACCTCATGGAGCAATAGTCTTCTCTGATGCAAGTCCAAGCTGATGGTGATGGATGCTGCTGTTGCTGACAGGACAAATCTGGCGAAGAAGAAGAAGGATGGGCCCTCCAGGGCCATGCTCAGGTCAATCCTGCTTTCGGTACTCCATGTCTAGGACCTGTGGGCCTCGAGACATGATCTCCTAGTTATCCCTAGAAATCGGGGATAACAGTCTTCAACTAGGGTTTGTGCTTGATTATTCTTGGTGAAGTAAGTAAAAAATATGCAATTTGTTTATGCTATAAATGTTGTGGTATATTTTTACTTGTTCATATTAAAGATTATGAAATTGCTTGTTCATAACCCTAGGAGAGGGACATAAGGTGCTTCTTCCTCTCTCTAGTTTCTTCCACTTGTCAAATTGCCCAAAAGATCTTGTCTAGATAGGCTTCTAAAGCCATAAAGTGCTAACACTTTAGAAGTTCTGTTCTAGAACTAGTTGCAAATATATACTCTAAGTGTCCAAGGAGAAGAGGAATTCGCTAGAGCCCAAAAGAGCTTGCACTCTAGCCAAAATTCTATCTTTGAGATTCAAAGCTTGGGGCCTGAAATGCTAACACCCCAAGACTATCTCTCCATCCTTAGACAATATTATCATTTATTTCTCCAAGTATTTGCTGCTGTTGTTACTGACTCCATAGCCCAAAAGGCACTTGTCTACTTGCTCTATCTTGTGAAGGAATTGGTAAAACTACTCTCTAACATTCTATTCTCCTTAGCTTCTACTAACTTTTACTAACCTTAGCTTAGCTAGATTTACTAATTGTGTTGTTGTTGTTAGAAAACATTGCTACAACCATCTAAAACCTTGTAATTTGCTGCATACACTTTCTAAACACTAACCTAGACTTCTAAAAAATTGCTTGGAATAATTGCTAATTGATCTATTGAATAAATTCCAAGTTTTCACTGTACTTTCATGCTATTCTGAGTTGTATTTCTTGTGGCTGTTACAAAAGATTAATTGTTGTTGTAAACTGATAACTTGCTGCATTTTTACTTCAACGACCATGTATTTGCATTGTCTATTGTTTGTTGAGGTTTTACTATCATATTGGTACTTGGAATTGCTATATATATGTTATGTTGTTCTTGTTCTGGGCAAGTACTCAAAATCCCTTTGCCTCAATTCCTCAGACATAGACCTTTGACTTGGGTAACCGGTGAGAGAGGGGTATATCTTGATCGTATCTTTAGCTTTCCCAGCGCTTTCGGTTACCAGGGACGTCTCCCCTGGGTTGGACCTCATCCATCCCTAAAAGTGGGGATTTCCCACTAAGGTGACAGTGGTGGGTTATCCTGTTGTTATGCCAATTCAATTTACTTTTGTTGGGCTTTGGCATAAGTACAAATTGTGCGATAATAGGACATAGTGCAAGACCAGAGGGGAAGTCAGTTGTGAGTTCTTGATGTCTCTACAAGATCAAGCACACTATAGATGGCAGCATTGAGAAGTTCAAAGCGAGGTTTGTGGCAAGAGGGTTCTCCTAGAGAGAGGGAGCAGACTATGAGGAGACATTTTCTCTAGTCGCTAGGTACACCTCCATTAGAGAAATTATGACCTTGGCTTCATTTATGGGATGGAGGATACATTAGATGGATGTGAAAACAACTTTCCTTATTGGGATTGTTATCGCACGGTTTGTAGGAAGTGTCCAAGTAGCTTGAGTCAGGGCTTGAAACCGGCGTAACAGGAGCTTCCCCACCCACTGTCACCTCGATGGGGAACTCTTTCTATTTAGGAGGGCAAGTCCAAGGGAGACGTCCCTAAGGCAATCTGGGTTAAAGAAAGGCTAAAGGGTTAAAGACCAAGTCAAGGAAGTCCCTTTCACAGATTGCTGCCCGAGAAGAGATAGTCAAGGAGATAAGACCACTAATGATGCACCTGTTCGCGAGACAAAACAAAGAAAACTAGAATGTGCTTGCAGTGGGTTAGTACTTCATGAAATCAATGACTATCTTTTAAATATATATATATATGAGCTAATGATCAAATGCAATTGTTGACGAAGTCAATGATTGCTAAGCAAAGATAAATAACTTGTATCACTTCTTCAACAAAGCATGAGAGGTAATAGCATTCAATGTTTGTAATTAAACCATGTATCATATCATCAATGCAATAAACATGTCAAATCAGCTC
>JASDQU010227414.1:2504-17373 GCA_032191745.1 Picea mariana | reverse complement strand
TTTACAACATCTGTCATCTTACAGTTCATCCCACCATAATGTTACATGCCCTTTAAGTCTGGTAACAACATGTTTGACCTTCTTGTCTTCCTCGACATCCTCATAGTTGAAGTATTTATCTAGATCTCTAATCCAGTCTAGAAGCTCTTCAAAATCTAGGTTTCCTTCATATACTAGAATGTCCATTTTTTCTCTGGTAGCTATCCTTGTAATAGCCCTGAATAGGCGTTCTTCTGCAGCATGCTCGACTGCAACTTCTTCGTTTCCAACTTCATTTTCACTTTCATCCTCACTGATATCCCCATTGTCCACTGTGCACCTTTGTGATGTCTCCATAGCATCCATTCTGGCACATAATTCACGCATGTCTCTTTCTCCCGTCGGATCAGGTATTTCCCTGTCTCTTCTTCTTGACATTTATCTTTTCTCTGCTGGATCAGGTAATCGCCTGTCTCTTCTTCTTGGCAGCATAGCTGTAAAATTGTCTCCCTTCTCTTTGCTACATAAAGCAAAGAAGTTTTTTTTGTGCTCTGATACCACAACTGTTGTGTATCAGAGTACTCCTTTTCCTCTATCTTACTCTGCCTGAAATATACCGACAAAATCAAGATCTGATACCACAATTGGTGAAAACCCCGACCCTTGGGCCAAGATCCACTCAGGATTGTTCCAAAATTCCCTTGAGCCAAAGCAACTCCTTTGATTCCTTCTAGAACCTGCAACGAATCCACAGGTCCTTTGTAAAAACTCTCCCTATTTAACTTGACACTAGCCGCGAGATTTTCCTTCTCACGACCACAACTGGGCCTTGGTACAAGTGCATTTCACAACTCGCATGTTCATGAGTTCATGGGTTGAAGACCCTCGACTCCTCTTTTCCAAAATCCTGATACCTGAGATGATGATACGAGTATAGCCCCTTTCCTTTTTAGTGCCCTCCATGCATGAACGTCGGCTAGGACTAAGCACCAACATGTCTTGAACTTTGGCACTCTCCCTTTGTGAAACTCCAAGAGGTGATGGTTGACATCCCTTTGAACACTTCTCACAACTCACAATCTCGTGAGTTGAAGAGTTGAACTCTTGTGCTCTTCTTCTACAAAATACTGAGATGTGATAGGGAAGCTATGGGTTGACCCCTCGATGCATGAGTACACACCACTTGTCATCCTTGTGGTACCCACCTCACAGATGTGCCATGCATTCACACAATCTCTTGGTTCTCACCACTTCACAACTCTTGTAGTTGAAACTGACTCCTCCTAACCTCAGAAACCCCGATATGCGATGTAGTGAAGAGGTTTTTGATTCCACAGTTGTTCCTTCTTGTTCAGATCCAATGGCCTGGATATCTTCCTCCACTTCTCACAACACGAAAATTTGCAACTCCAAGGGTTTGGTCTTCCACCTCCAACTCACGAACCCTGAGTTTGAGAAATGATCTGATGCTCCACCTAGCTATAATCAATGGTCTGCGTTGATTCTTGAACCCAAAAGGATGAGTTCGTCCAACCTCTATCCACCTTGCAGCTTCTCTAGATCCTATGATCCTTGCGGCTTTGCGAGTCCTCCGCAGAGAATCCCTATCGTTCAATTTCTTCCTCAATGGCTTCTATGAGATGAATCAACATCCTCCCTCCTAAGATTTACTTCTGCGAGATAATTTCTATCCTGTCTCCCTTTGAATAGTTCAAAGGTACTATGCCTCCTCGACATTTAACTCACAAACTAAAATCTCCAAAGGATTCCTCCACGCACTCTTTGCAACACTCTTTCAAATACTTCTAAGTATTTGATTTCTCAACTCTGTGCACTTTCTACAACAACAGTCTTTCAACTCCCCCCTTGGTTGATAAGTTCTAGATTTCAACCAACCTGCGCACACCTTGCACGACTTCTATGATTCACTTGCACTTCTGCTGGAATGAGAACAACGGTATCCCTTTTGATCTTTCAGAGATAAACTCTGAACCTTTGTCAACACACTCATTGTGGACGTTTCGCTGCACTCCTTGCAGAAACTCTCACTCAGGAAGAGAAACAATTGAAACTCATTCTCTTTCTCTCTCAGAATTCAAACATTCAACATGAAATCATACATACACAACATAGCATCATAACAAATGCATAACAGAGAGAATCAAATGACTATAAGCACACCATTCAACATATATGTGCAAAAAGCATCATAACACCATGAAATCTGATTCAAAGCTTCATATATTAATTCAAGCTCCTGTACATAGGTTCTCCTCTACAACTCTCTGCTACAATTCTATGCTCATGTTTTAATGATACAATAATACAAAGATGAGGGTCTCTATATCCATTTTCCCTCGTGCTCTTCTAAATTGTATAATCTATAATTCAAATCTACCTACTTTCATTGACTATGCATAAATCCCTCTACATTCTATAGATGAGATTGCATCGCTCATGATCTATTTACAATATGTAAGTATGCTTCCATTTAACCATTACATTAATGCTTCAAAAACATTTCAAAAACGTGTGCTGGTGGTCTTCCAGTTGTCTTCTGCCTTCACGCTCGTTTGGCTGTTAACGATGCTCCTACATCAATCCCTCATCTATATCTCTCTCTCTATGCCCCCCCTTATTGCCTCTCTCTCCCTCCCTTTCCACCCCTCTCTCTCTCTCTCTACCCCTCTCCTCTCCCTTGTAACGACCCCATCATTACTTTTACAAGCGAAACAACAGTGCAATTTTGTTTTTACAAAAACAGGAGAACAATGACGATTATAACTAGATGACATAGCTGGAAGTGAGCATCATGCCTGTAGAACATGCAACAACAACTAAGACTCCACACATAGGCATAGGGACAATGGGGCGAAACATGCATAGAACAAATAAGGAGGAATGACTACTTGCCCAACACCAACACGACCACACCTACAAGCTAAGAGACAACATCCCCATCCCAACACAACAACCTAGAAAACAAGGACTAGAACCTCTAGGAACACGAACCCAATGCTTGAAGGTGCTCAACCCATGCACCTAAAGCCAACTTAAACATTCAACAACAAGCACACAGAAGGCATCGAGTCCAACCAAGTTAACCTTCACTCCTATCCAATAGGGTGCGCCATGATCCCCTCATTAGGAATCACGTCATCCCCATATGATAGACACGTCAATGACTATGGCTCAACAATCCTAATAGGACCAAGGATTCAAGAATATCCAGCGTGCTAGGAGATGAAACAATTGACATAAGACTTCACCCAACCCCAACAATAGGTCAACGAGACACAAGAGGATGACAACAAGGGAAGATGCAAGCCAACGCATGTCTCCATCAACAACCCAACCCCTTTACTCTCGTCTTAAAATTAATTAATAAATATCAATCTAAGTAACATAACTTTCCCTCTAATTCAACATGTCTGAATCATAGTCAATGAATACATGCTAGTCTAATTAACAATAATTATGGTCCAAATAAGCAAAGTCTAAATTTATCGCTAAACACCGTCTAGTTTAGCAATTTACCTCATCGATGATGTTAACAAATAAGGCACTAGCTGCAAATATACCACTAGTTGATAGATTAATTTACAATTAGCCCTTAATGTATCGTCCATTTTAACATTAAATGAAATCAAATGGAGCAGTTCTAAAGATAAAATGGTCATCAATGTACCCTCTAAATTAACTCTAAATGAAATCAATTTAGCCACCTTAAATAAGTCATTACTAACAGTGTAAGAAATCATTACCTTCTTAACTAACAAGTCTGGTAAAATCAACATTAAGGGTAAATGACAAGTATGGGCTAAGTTAATTTAAGGTAGTCTATTCGGCATAAGGGTTGTCCCATCAATTTAAATTATGTACTGAATGCAGGCTATTTAAAGGAGAAGCTATCCATTACAAACTTCTAAATGAATGTTGTGTTAGACAAGTCATCCTTCTACACTGTCAACTAAAGAGCTGTTATTAAAGGTGCAAGCCAACAGCTGAAAGTTGGTGCACGTACTCACCATAAAAAGTAAATTGCCGAGAAATTAACCCCATCAATAATGGAACACAGGCATTGAATGGAAGGTAAGGAATTGTAGTTTTAAAGAAACACTAAATAAGATGAGAAAAAATGGATTAAAGAATACACAAGGATTAAATGGAAAATGCCATGCAGTAAGGTAACACTTGTAGTTTCCAACGAGCAAAATCGCCAGGCTATTTTAAGAGGGAAAATCGCAGTCATCTTAAAAGGTCAAATTCAGGGTCATTAAAATCAAAATGCCATGCAGTAAGGTAACACTTGTAGTTTCCAACGGGAAAAATCGCCAGGCTATTTTAAGAGGGAAAATCGGAGTCATCTTAAAAGGTCAAATTCAGGGTCGTTAAAATCAAAATGCAGTCAGAAACTTAATGAAAAATCATGGTGATATGCAGGAAAGCGCAGTCACGGTTTTAAAGGCAAACGTTGTTCCACACATCAACAAAATGAAAGCTACATGATAATGGCACGTTGTATACTTTAAGGTAGTAAACAAATTCAACAATTTAAAGGCAAATCATGGTCAATCTCAATAGCAACTCAGTCATCTTTTTTAAATAATTTCATGGGTGTATTAACAGACACTCAGTCAAGTTTCGAAAGGAAAAAACATGGCATCAATAGATGGAAAATCATGGGCATTATATACAACAATCTTAGTCACGTTTACAGGGAAAATTGTGGTCATATAAATGACAAAATCAAACATGTTTTAAGGAAAAAACGTGTACAGGGATACACCATAAAAACATTCAATGATATCCGTATTTAAAAGATGCAAAATACTATGCCCATAACACACCAAAAGGAACTTCATCTTGCTATCATCATTTAAAAGGGAAAAACACTGGCGGAGCTCTCCAGAATGAACGCTACATAAATTATGTCATGGATAATTAAGAAAATCACTACATAACCACACCAAAAAGGAACTACATAAACTCGGTCATGGATAAATAGGAAAATCGATGTAGTGACCAAGGAGAAAAATGCAGACAAGAAAAATTTCTCTTTTCCATCGCCAGAATGCCAATTATAAAAAAAATTGCAGACATGAAAACATTTCTCTTTTCTATTGCCAGAATACAAACTAAAAGAAAATGTAGACATGAAACCATTGTGGTTTTTTTTTTATTGGTAGAATACAAACAAAAAAAATGCAGACATGAAACCATTGCATTTTTTTTTCATTGCCAAAATACCCAAAAATTTATAGACAGGGAATCAGTTTGTGCTTGCATTTATATAACCCTAATACAGCATAGACAACAGTAAGAGAACACAAGGATCCAATGGGAAGGGTCATGGAATGATTGCAAGGGTTATATCAGTCAAGCCATAGAGAAAACCAAGCAGGACATAAGATAATCCACACGCAGAGGTCATTTCTAGATGGCGGAATCAACAATCAGCCAGGGACAAACATCAAGGGTAGTTGTCTAACAGGTTCGTCCTTCTCTCAACATCCTCACACAAAAAAACCAGAGCGTTGAGATCCATAGGTCTTTTAATGCTAAGGCGATGACTGTAGATTAGGCTCCTGGCCAACTTCTCAGGCGAGGACTAGAGATCTAGGGATGAATGCTAAACAACCACAAAGGTCATAATCAATGCGGCAAGGTGGTCAAGACATGCAGGGAAATGAATCCATGGGAGTCAATCTATCATCGAGCTAGGCTAAGAAAATTTCAAAAAACCATCTAGACAATCAGTTCGCTTACCCAAGTAAAAATGCATATTCAAGAATAATTTCTAAAACAATTTACCATACAAAATGAAGAAAACGTATCGTTTCCTGTTCGGAGTGGACGTCCCGTGTGCTCCTTGCAACTCCCGCCTACCGACCGGCGAGACTTGACCGGTACCTCCCAGCCAATGCTTGGGGTACTCTTCTTCCCCTTTAGCCCCTCGAGCCACAAAGGGGCCACACACTCACTATCCAGAGGTTTGACTAGCTCCCAGCTTGCCTCACAAGGTCGAGATACCACTCTTTACCGAGCTGGGTATCCCAACTCCCACAAGTTAAGTCAATCAAGTAGATATTTCTACAGCATAACGTTACGCAAAATAGAAGCGATCCAACCTCCATCTCCTCCCTTCATTATATAGAGTTTTGTGGTTCCTTACTTTCCAAAAATCTCATTTCATTAAGTTTTTAAAATTTAAATTCCTAAAAAATCCTCCCTGTACAAGTGTCACCCATCCCCTTCATTTCTCCATAATTTTTTTTTTTTAATTAATTAATTATCTTTATTTCCCTCATTCACCTAGAGTTACTCCTAGAATCACTCCTAGGTGTCCCCAAATTCTCTTATAGGTTTTGGTAACTTTCCCCCACCATTAAATTGCTAGTTTAGTTTAAATTAGAAAGCTCCTAAATGGTAGATACTTTACTAAGTTTGACTTTCTACTTTTTCCCTTATGTTCCCTTATTATGTTTACCTCTTTTCCTAGTTTCCTAATATTTTAGATTTTCCCTCTTTCCCCTTTTTATTTAGAACTCAAAAAGGCAGGTGTGGAGATTAACCCCTTTTTCCCTTTTCTCTTTTAATTATATATATTAAATTATCATAAAATAATAAAACGATTAATTCCCTTTTTAAATTTTAATCCAACAATTTTTTTTTTTTATGAATCAATTTAATTTCTTACTCCCTTCATGTTACATGATTTAATGAAGAGTATAATTATTATTTATGTTGTTATTATTATTATTATTATGATTTATAGATAGACAAAATTTTACCACTAACATAGTTTAGACTTAGACCTTAAATTTTCGTACTGGGCGACATTTGATTAAGGAATTTGTTTTAAAAAAAAATTAACACATTATTCATCCTAAGGCCATCTAGGTTCATTCCTCTATCATCAACAACGCAATGCGCCCTTCAGGACGCACTAGGTGCTCCATGGGTGCCACTCACCTTAATCTGTTTCCCTTGTGCGACGTGCCCTTCATAATGCACCATGTGCTCCAAGGGTGCCACTCGCCTCTCTCCATTTTTCTTGTGCAATGTGCCCTTCAAGATGCACCACGTGCTCTAAGGGTGTCACTCGCCTCTTGACTGACTTGGTAGACATCAATAACCCTGGAGTCAATACTCCGCTAGGTGAACTTGTGGGAGAATAAGGGCCTCTAAGGAATAAGGCCCCTACCTTATTACGCACCCCTTAGAATCATCGTGAGCCACTGTCACAGTTTTCCCTCACGGCATTGTGGGTCCTCTCGAACTAGGTACACATTAACCTACAGTTCGAGCCATGGCGGGAGTGCTAGTATGCTGTGGTGGGGATGTTGTCTACACCTCTCCCTCAACATATCTAGTAGTCATGCGTGACCCCTTTACTCCACATGTGAGTCTAGTCGGCAAGCTATCGTCAGCCTGCATCATCAACAAATCATGTCAGAACATATCCATATCATATCATCTAATCAGATGCACTAATATCACAGTACAAGATTCAAACCCCAATAGTACACTCCCTGACTCGATCTGGAGTCCAAGGGGTTCCATCGATGCCTCTTCATCCTCGAGGTCCAAAATCCTACACACTCAATAAACCGAGTCAATAGCACATGTCTATGTCAATGCAATAAAACAACATTTCATCAACCCATAATGCCTCATAATCAAAATCAAATGTTTTAATAACATAATAACATGGATCACTTGTGAGCAAGTGTCCTCAAAGAATAAGTTCACTCAGTGTGCCAGAACAGGATGTTACATACACTCTCTTGGTCTAAAATTTGTCTCAAAGTTTCACGATATAAATGTCGAAATAAAGTGTATCACAGTATTATCAGCCTATCTATCAAACAAAAATGGAAACTGCTAGCGCATATCATATGCGTCCTCCAAGGTCGCCGAGTGCAGACCATAGCTTTCCCACTGGACCTTGACCTGATCTACCATTCGACGTCGTATTTGTCGAATGCGATGATCCAAGACATGGATCGGATCAGCTGTGGGTGCCCCTTCATCTGACACATGCTAGGTTCTCAAGTCAAAACATGTGTAGGATCACTAAAAAAAATGTCTCAAACGAAGACGTGAAATACATTGTGCAAAACGCCTCAAGAATCAGGAAAGGATAGTCAATAGGCCACATGCCTCTCCTTTCCACAATATCATAGGTTGCCATGAACCTAGGAGATAGTTTATCCCCTTCTTCCAACTGGATCGAACTCTTATGAAGTTTCAACTGTAAGAATACTTGATTGCCACATCATAACTATGGTCGACACGACACACATCGACATAACTCTTTTGTCGATCTTGCGCTTCCTGGATCCTTTGTCTTATTGTTTTCATTTTCTCTTCCATTTCTTGGATCGCTTATGGTCCCACCAGGACCCTATCCTCAAGTCGATCCCAACTAAAGGAATCCGACATGGTCACTCGTAGAGAAACTCGAAAGGCACCATCTTAATGGTGCTATGGTAGCTGTTGTTGTAAGAAAACTCCACCCGTGGAAAGAATCCTTCCCAACCCTTTTGTTGGTCCATCACGTACATGCGCAACATGTCCTCCAAGGTCTGGTTCATTTGTTCAGTTTTCCCATCAGTCTCTGGGTGATATGCAATACTAAAGTTAAGTTGGGTTCCCAAGGCCTTTTAGAAACGCATCCAAAATTGTCCAATAAACATCGATCCTCGATTGGATATAATCCTCTTAGGAATGACATGCATCCTAACAATCTAACTAATGAAAACTCTAGCTATGTTAGGTCCCTGATATGTCATACACACATGAAAAAAGTGAGTACACTTCATCAGAGTGTCTACTACTACTACGAAAATAGAGTAATGTCTCCTTGCTGTCAGTGGAAATCCAACAATAAAATCCATCGAAATAACCTCCCATTTTGATTTCGGAGTAGCATGAGGTTGTAGTAATCCTACTGGGTGTCTATGTTCAGCCTTTACCTACTGACAATCTAGACATTTGGCCACATAGTTGACTATTTCTACCTTCATTCCCTTCCAGAAGAATAAGGTTTTAAGGTCTGCCCTCATCTTCGTGACTCCAAGGTGAGCCATGTAAACTGCTCTATGAGCCTCGCTTAGGATCAACATCCTCAACTCGTCATTCAGTGGTACGTAGATCTGATTTTTAAACCTAAATAAACCATCTCTATCAAATGAAAATCCTTCAAATCGTGGTACCATCATTGTGTTTTGTCCGATAAAACCCTCAACCTCTTTGTACCAGTCATCGTCACGCTGTAAATTTAGAATCTTTTCACGTAGATTCGTCTGAAGAGGTAGCACCGAAAAGATGTCTGGTCTCTGACTCAATGTGTCTACCACTTGGTTAATTGTTCCTTTTATGTAAGTAGTCTCGAAGTCGTACTCACTAAGAAATTCTAACCAATGTCGTTGTTGCATGTTTAGGTCACTTTGTGTAAAGATGTGTTGTAGTCCACAATGTTCAGTCTTTAGTTCAAGTTTTCATCCAACCAGATAGTGTCTCCAAACCTTCAAGGCATAAACAATGGCTAACAACTCCAAATCATGCCTCGCATAGTTCTCCTCACGCCTTCTCAGTTTCCTCAAGATGTAAGTGATCACTCATTCGTTTTGCATCAAGACTCCGCCTAAGACTTCCTTGGATGCATCAGTGAATGCCAAGAAGTCCATGTCTAGGTCAAGGTCCTTTAATATCGGTGTTGTTGTCAACAACTGCTTGAGTCTCCAAAATGCTTTCGTGCATTTCTCAGTCCAAACAAACTTCTTGTTTTTCTTCTGCAATTCCATGATTGGATTTCCTATCTTTGAAAATCCCTCGATGAACCGTCGATAGTATCTTGCTAAAACCATGAAGTTGCACACTTCCGGGACATTTGTCGGGGTAGGCCATTCCATAGTAGCCTCGACCTTTTTTGGAACCCCGATGATGCCTTCGACGAAGATGACATTCCCTAAGTAGTGTATCGTCGATTGATAAAATGAGCATTTGGACAACTTCCCAAACAATTTTTTCTCTTGTAGACACTGTAGTACCAAGCGCAAATGCTCGTCATGCTCCTCCATTTTCTGAGAGTAAATCAAAATATCGTCAATGAATACTTGGATGAACTTGTCCATGTATTCGTGGAATGCCCCGTTCATCAAACTCATAAATACCCCTAGGGAATTTGTCAATCCAAACAGTAAAACAATAAAATCGTAATGTCCAGAGCTTGTCTTAAAGGTGGTCTTAGGGACATCATCCTCCTTGATCCATAATTGGTGATACCCTGATCGCAATTCAATCTTTGAGAAAATTTTCGCTCCCTTCATTTGATCGAACTGATCATCAATCCTCACCAATGGATACTAATTATTGATAATTGCCTTGTTCAATTGATGGTATTCAATGCAGAGCCTCCATGACCCATCCTTATTTTGTATGAAAATAACAGGTGCACCCCATGGTGACACACTTGGATGTATTAGTCCCAAGTCCAACAATTACTTTAGTTTTATTCTCAACTTCTGTAACTCCGGGGTTGACATCCAATAAGGAGTTCTAGCTATCAGTTCAGTTCCCTATTTTAGGTCTATAGTAAACTCCAATTCCCTATTTGGCGGCATCCCAGGTAACTCCTCTGGAAATATTTCCACAAACTCTCTCACCACCGAAAGGTGTTCTAGACCTTCTGCTATTCCCTTCTCGTTTAATGAAAGGATCGCATAAATCTCACACCCACACGCATGCTCTTCCATAGTTGTAAGGAAGAGATGAACCTCAGGGAAACTTCCTGGTTCCATCCTACAATCACATGTCTCTATCCCTCGTCATTGACCAAGCTCAACCATGTCATCTTATAGTTGATCATCACCTCATGCGATTCCAGCCAGTCCATACTAATCGCAACATCATAAGATCCTAGGATCGTAACGTACAGGTTGGCCCTTGTGACAAACTTCCCTGATTAAGGATATATCCCATAACCTTTCCTCCAACCTTTTGTTTGGCTCCCGAGGCCATCTATATGAAGCTAAACTCATTCTATTCGACTGCCTTTACCTTAATCCTTTTTAGCATTACACCGGAAATGAAACTCTCGGTAGCACCGAGATCTATCAAAATACTAAGGGTCTGGTCAACGACGGTAACTATCATCTCGAGCATAGACGACTGATGCTCTACCTAGTAGTTATTCAATGTTGTATGAATCCAATGGGCCTTACCCATATCTCCCATAGTAGAGGGTCCAACTGATCTAGATTCTCTAGTCCTCTTCACTGGGTCATCACACTGGAAATGTGGCTCACCACATTCCGACATACTTTCTTCAGCCCAGTAATCCTAGTAACCAAAGTAGAAGATGAATTCTAACACCAAGGCCAACAAAAACTTGTTGACCATAAGTTTCTCAGTAATTTGGGTGGAGATTATACCAGAGTAGGTCCAAAAAAGGCCTCACACTTGGGCCTCATGTGGTTACCTTATCGCCAGGCATAGAACTCGTGGAGCTGACACTCAATGAATTCCTCAGAAGATACCTCTCTTGGAATTGTTCCTCGAATAGTTCCCATGACACATCATCAATGGCCATGTTCAGAAGTAGCATGAGCGTCTTCCACCATAGAAGAGTGCTCCCCTGCAGTTGAAAGACCACCCTACGGACCTTCAGGCTAGAGTTCGTAATCATGAAGTGTGAAGTAGAATTCCTTGCTCCATAATTGTGCCATGATGACATAGCCATCTGTGACATTCATGGGCTCGAGAACTTATCTCTCTCGAGTTCTCGATGGATTCCAACGGTACTGGCTAGGGTGCGATGTGGACCCTCATGGGTATAGGTGCCCCGACCTCATCTCAGTACCGATGATGAATCAAGGCCCTTTGAAAATACCTAGAAGGTCCTTGTCAGACCATCATCATCCCTTACAACAAGCGAATCCAACCCAAGGACTTGTTCCTCCCCATGGGGGGTTCGACTCCGAGGGTGCGGGAACTTCTGGAGGCATCACAACTCCTTCCATGACACCACGTTGTGAACCTCCGAGGTGTCCTCTAAACGGGATCACCGGATGATCTCGTTAAACTTTTAAGCAGTGCTATAATGATACTCAAAGTTTACTACAATGGAAATCATGGTGATCCATAGTCCCAGGGTTGAACATACTTTGATACCATATGTAACGACCCCATCATTACATTTACAAGAGAAACAACAGTGCAATTTTTTTTTGAAAAAAACAGGAGAACAACGACAATTATAACTAGATGACATAGCTGGAGGTGAGCACCATGCCCATAGAATAGGAAACAATAGCTAAGACTCCACACATAGACATAGGGACAACGGGGCAAAACATGCATAGAACAAACAAGGAGGAACGACTACCCACCCAACAACAACATGACCACACCTACAATCTAAGGGACAACATCCCCATCCCAAGGAAACGACCTAGACAACAAGGACTATAACCTCTAGGCACGCAAACCCAATGCTTGAAGGCATTCAACACATGCACCTAAAGCCAACTTAAATTCTCAATAACAAGCACACAAAAGGCACTGAGTTCAACAAAGTTAACCTTTGCCCCTATCTAATAGGGTGCGCCATGATCCCCTCATTAGGAATCATGTTGTCCCTAGATGATAGACGCATCAATGACTGTGGCACAACAATCCTAACGGGACCAAGGATTCAAGAATATCCAGCATGCTAGGAGGTGAAACAACTGACACAAGACTTCACCCAACCCCAACAATAGGTCAACGAGACACAAGAGGATGAAAAAAAGGGAAGATGCAAGCCAATGTGTGTCTTCGTCAACAACCCAACCCCTTTACTCCCGTCTTAAAATTAATCAATAAATATCAATCTAAGTAACATAACTTTTCCTCTAATTTAGCATGTCTGAATCACAATTAGTCAATACATGCTAGTCTAATTAACATTAATTGTGGTCCAAAAAGGAAAAGTCTAGATTTATCGCTAAACACCATCTAGTTTAGCAATTTACTTCACTTATCACGTTAACAAATAAGGCACCAATTGCAATTATCCCACTAGTTGACATATTAATTTACAATTAGGCCTTAATGTATCGTCCATTTTAACATTAAATGCAATCAAATGGAGCAGTTCTAAAGATAAAATGGTCATCAATGTACCCTATAAATTAACTCTAAATGCAATCAATTTATCCACCTTAAATAAGTCATTACTAATAGTGTAAGAAATCATTACCTTCTTAATTAACAAGTTTGGTAAAATCAACATTAAGGTTAAATGACAAGTCTGGGCTAAGTTAATTTAAGGTAGTCTATTCGGCATAAGAGTTGTCCCATCAATTTAAATTCTGTACTAAATGTAGGCAATTTAAAGGAGAAGTTATCCATTACAAAATGCTAAATCAATGTTGTGTAAGAAAATTCATCCTTTTACACTGTTAGCTAAAGAGTTGTTATTAAAGGTGCAAGCTGACAACTGAAAATTGGTGCACGTACTCGCGAGAAAAAGTAAATTGCTAACAAATTAATGCCATCAATAATGGAATGCAGGCATTGAATGGAAGGTAAGGAATTGCAGTCTTAAAGAAACATTGAATAAGATGAGAAAAATTTAATTAAAGAATACACAGGAATTAAATGGAAAACGCCATGCAGTAAGGTAACACTTGCAGTTTCCAACAGGCAAAATCCCCTAGCTATTTTAAGAGTGAAAATCGAAGTGATCTTAAAAGGGAAAATTCAGGGTCATTAAAATCAAAACACAGTCAGAAACTTAATGAAAAGTCATGGTGATATGCAGGAAAGCGCAGTCATGGTTTTAAATGAAAATTCTATGCCCCAGATCAGCAAAACACAAGCTACATGATAATGACACGTCATAGACTTTAAGGCAGTAGACACAGTCAACAATTTAAAGGAAAATCGTCATCAATTTCAGCAACAACTCAGTCATCTTTTTCAAATAATTTCGTGGGTGTATTAACAATGAATCAGTCAAGTTTCTAAGGGAAAAAATGTGGCATCAATAGATGGAAAATCATGGGCATTATATACAGCAAGCTTAGTCACATTTACAGGGAAAAGCGTTGTCATATAAATGGAAAAATCAAATATGTTTTAAGGAAAAAACGTGTAGAGGGACACACCAGAAAAGCATTCAATGCTATCCGTATTTAAAAGATGAAAAATTCTATGCCCATAACACACCAGAAGGAACTTCATGTTGTTGTCATCATTTAAAAGGGGAAAATGCTGCCAGAGATCACCAGAATGGATGCTACATAAATTATGTCATTGATAATTAAGAAAATCTATACACAACCACACCAGAAAGGAACTACATAACCTCTGTCATGGATAAATAAGCAAATCGATGTAGTGACCAAGGGGAAAAATGAAGACAAGAAAAATTCCTCTTTTCCATCACCAGAATGCCAATTATAAAAAAAATTGTAGACATGAAAACATTTCTCTTTTCCATTGCCAGAATACAAATTAAAAAAAAATACAGACATGAAACCATTGCATTTTTTTTTTCACTGGCATAATACAAACAAAAAAAATGTAGACATGAAACCATTGCATTTTTTTTCATTGCCAAAATACCCAAAAAATTGCAGATAGGGAATCAATTCGTGCTTCCATTGCTATAACCCCAATACAACACAGACAATAGTAAAGAACGCAAGGATCCAATGGGAAGGGTCATGGAATGATTGCAAGGGTTCTATCAGTCAAGGCATAGAGAAAACCAACTAGGACACAAGATAATCCAAATGCAGAGGTCATTTCCAGATGGCGGAATCAACAATCAGCTAGGGACAAACATCAAGGGCAGCCGTCTAACAGTTTCGTCCTTTTCTCATCATTCTCGCAC